>CALYDF020006602.1:0-13250 GCA_944474145.2 Dicrocoelium dendriticum
TCGTGGTTGTGCAGTATTTTCGGGTGGGCAATACCCAATTTCCATCTACTTTGAATACGGTCCCAGCGATCGCAGTGACTAAGGTTCATTTCAATGTGAATCACAGTCCATTGTATTGAGGTTGCGTGTCGCAATCCAATCACACAACGTGTAATCCAAACTTGACCCTCCAATTAGTCATCTACCGTTGTGACAAAATGTGTTGCCCATCGTGACCCGGTAGCCAAAGGGGTAGTAGTGTTGGCTGCTATTCCAATGGTACTGGGTTCAAATCCTGCTGTCTCCACCTGATGAGATGAAAATTACATCGAAACGCGTCGTGGTTGTGCAGTATTTTCGGGTGGGCAATACCCAATTTCCATCTACTTTGAATACGGTCCCAGCGATCGCAGTGACTAAGGTTCATTTCAATGTGAATCACAGTCCATTGTATTGAGGTTGCGTGTCGCAATCCAATCACACAACGTGTAATCCAAACTTGACCCTCCAATTAGTCATCTACCGTTGTGACAAAATGTGTTGCCCATCGTGACCCGGTAGCCAAAGGGGTAGTAGTGTTGGCTGCTATTCCAATGGTACTGGGTTCAAATCCTGCTGTCTCCACCTGATGAGATGAAAATTACATCGAAACGCGTCGTGGTTGTGCAGTATTTTCGGGTGGGCAATACCCAATTTCCATCTACTTTGAATACGGTCCCAGCGATCGCAGTGACTAAGGTTCATTTCAATGTGAATCACAGTCCATTGTATTGAGGTTGCGTGTCGCAATCCAATCACACAACGTGTAATCCAAACTTGACCCTCCAATTAGTCATCTACCGTTGTGACAAAATGTGTTGCCCATCGTGACCCGGTAGCCAAAGGGGTAGTAGTGTTGGCTGCTATTCCAATGGTACTGGGTTCAAATCCTGCTGTCTCCACCTGATGAGATGAAAATTACATCGAAACGCGTCGTGGTTGTGCAGTATTTTCGGGTGGGCAATACCCAATTTCCATCTACTTTGAATACGGTCCCAGCGATCGCAGTGACTAAGGTTCATTTCAATGTGAATCACAGTCCATTGTATTGAGGTTGCGTGTCGCAATCCAATCACACAACGTGTAATCCAAACTTGACCCTCCAATTAGTCATCTACCGTTGTGACAAAATGTGTTGCCCATCGTGACCCGGTAGCCAAAGGGGTAGTAGTGTTGGCTGCTATTCCAATGGTACTGGGTTCAAATCCTGCTGTCTCCACCTGATGAGATGAAAATTACATCGAAACGCGTCGTGGTTGTGCAGTATTTTCGGGTGGGCAATACCCAATTTCCATCTATTTATTTATTTTATTTTTTACGAAATCTAGACCCGTCTATTACGCGTAATTCTTTCTACATCGGAGGAGCGGCAAGCTTTTTTGCGCTTCGCCTTTTAAAGAAGGGTTCCGGAGTGAGTATTCATCCGAATCTACCTTTAGAATATAGGATAAAGCTTAAGAAATCCATCAAAAACTTTAAATCGCGTCGCAATCTGGCGAGAAAACTTTATGTTTGATGGGTTTTTGGGTGTTGAGCCGACGGTTCACTTCCGCCCTACCAGACGCCATTCTGGTAGCACACGACCCGGGGCTCTCCATACCAAGAGCTTTCACATAGTTCTTAGTAATGTGCGCAGTCTGCGAAACAAGATGTGTGAAGTAGGGGCCCTAATAGACCACTCCCATCCTGGTGTTCTCACGCTTACTGAAACCTGATTGTCTTCTGACGTCCTGGACAGTAAATTATACGTTGCGGGCTACGTAATACTGAGACCTGATTGCCTATCTTATCGCCGCGGCGTTGGAGTCGCCTTGTATATTAGACGTAGTGCAAACATGTCAAAATCGGATATCTTTACCTCAGCAGAAAAAACTGTTGAAACCCTTGCAGCTGAAGTCTGTACCGAAGCAACGCAATTCAAAATTGTGCCGCTGTATAGGAGCCCTGATAGCGTTTCTAGGAGTTTCATTGACTTCATCCGCACTCACTCTGCGAACAGATGCTTGATAATGGAGGACTACAATATCCCTGATGTAAATTGGCCTGACCTATCTTATGAGGCAGTGACAGCAGGGTTGGCTGCCGAGCTTGTTGACTTGACACCGGAAGTACCCTTACACAAATTCGTCGATCGACTCACCAGGTACATGGTGGGTTATAATCCTTCTCGGTTGGACCTAGTTTTCGCAAAGTCGGTTGAATATGTGAGTGGCCTTGAGTACGGCCCCCTTTGGGAGCCATTGATCAAACCTGTTGGGCATTCACTTGCGCTCTCATTAGAAACTACGATTCACACAGGGTCCGTACTCCGAACATTTGGCACGCCGGCTTTCCGTCTAGTAAAGCCAATGTAGTAAGTTTCCCATGCGTCATCTAGCCGGATGATGATATACAAACTGCTTGGGATTCGGTTAAGTCGTTCCACTTTTGTATATACCAACCCACATCCTTGTTCGGTAAAGAAGCGTCCCAGAGCGAAGCCAGCATGTTTGGACGCATTCGCACACCATCTTACGAATAGACAAACAAGATACTGGCGCATCTACCGAACAGTTCTCGCAGAATGTACTTTTCGGCGTTATCGTGAAGCTCGGAATGCTTGCAAGAGTCCTATGAGATGGAGCTGGCTTACTCAGCCTCCGCTTATCCGGAACCATTCTTTGCCTTCGTCAAAAGACGTAGTAACGTTGGCTCATCTATCCCAGTGTTATTAGGTAGCGACGGCGTTACTGCCACCACTGATCAAGAAAAGCTTGTCTACACAGTGCGCAGTATGCCGGGACTTTTGCTCGGGATAAGCAATTAACGCCTGTAGACCCAGAGATGAGAGTCCCGCAGGACTATTGTTTAACACACGTCACATTTTCGAAAGCAAACGTTTTCTATATTTTTCAGGGGCTAACTGCTAAATCCGCTGCGATGGACGATATTCACCCTAAGCTTCTGTACAAACTCGCAAGCTAGAAATGTGGTCCAGTGCCACGTTTGTTTCGGTTGTCGCTTCGCAGCTGCCCCTTTCCCAAGGACTGAAAGGATGCTATCGTTTGCCTGATTATAAAACGGTCGACAAGCATCTCCCTGCCCATTATAGACCGGTAAATTTGACAAGCGTACTGGTCAAGGTATTGGAGAAGTTGGTCAGAGATGTGCTTGAAGACCACCTGCGGGAGTATGGTCTGCTCAGTCCACGGCAACACGGCTTTCGCAAGGGTCACCCCGGTATGACTAGTTTACCAGTTGCACCCGAATGTTGGGCGAATGCGTTGGATCGGGGTCATGCAGTAGATGTAGTGTTTATTGACTTCTCCAAGGCTTTTGACACTGTATTACATTCTCGCCTTTCCTTGAAACTTCGGTCCTATGGAATATCCGGGGGTGCACTAAAATGGATCACCACGTTTCTGGAAGGGAGAGAGACGTGTGTTCGTGTGAGGTCTAGTCTGTCTTTCCGACAATCACTCCTCAGTGGGGTCCCTCAGGATTCGGTGCCTGGCCCGCTGTTACTTTCTTCGTATGTCAATGGGCTGCCCGAACTGTTGGAGGTGCCATCTCTCATGTTTGCAGATGACCTAAAGTTTTGGCACATAGTGTCTGACTTCGATGGACCCCAGACTTTGCAACGGGCCCTCGATAAACTTTGGGACTGGGTTGCTCTGTGGCAGTTGCCCATAAATTATACAAAGTGTTCCATCTTACGAATAGGGCCAAATGGCCCCCAAACGCGTTATCTGCTTGGCCGTAATGAACTACACCATGTTTCCTAATTGGTAGACATAAGGGTCATGTTGTCTTCAGAACTAAAATCCAGTGAGATCTGAAGGAAAGATACGTGCAAGGGTTTCCGAACGTCGTGGATGATTCACAGGGCATTCGGGACCGTCACGGGCACTATGTTTGTTAGATTATTCTCAGCATTTGTCAGGTCACACTTGGAATCCTGCATCCAGGCTTGTCCACCTTGCTTAGTCAGGGACGGGAAGTCAGTGGAGAGAGTGTTGAGAGTTGGAACCAAACCGGTTCATGTACTCCGTAACCATTCTTACCCAGAAAGGCTACTTGCGCTAGGAATGTTTTCAATGCATTCCCGTCACCATAGAGGCGACCTAGTCTTGACCTATCGCATACTCACGGGTAAAATCGGACAAGATTTCTCTAGGCTTTTCTAACCGGCTCGGCTTCCACCGCTCCGAGGTCGCTCGCTGAAGCTACGCAAACTTCAATGGGATGGAGTCCGGGCGGACTTTCGTTTATCACGCCGAGTGGTGGATTCCTGGAATGCACTGCCCGGGAACGTGGTATTGGCACCAACAGTGAAAGAGTTCGAACACCTCCTCGACACTCCTGGCCTTCAATTCGTAACATTCCCCTTCACGTCCTAGATTATTCGTCTTATTGAATTATTACATCTCTTGCGTCTTTTGCTTGACGCTCTTATTACCTTCGTACTTCTCCTTCTTATTTCACGTGACCGGTGCGGTGGGGACTGCCAATGCAGGTCGCGTTGGTATTAATTGTTTGATCGCTGTGCGATTTGCGCGCGGATCTGACTTCTGGATTCCAGTTATCGCGGACGAATAATACCCTGGATCAACGACGCGTCACGGAAGGAACAATCACGGGGATTTACCCTACTGTTCCAGTCCCACTTGCACTTGAAGTTGAAACCTACGGCGCGCGGACTTTCAGTTAATAAACGCTGTTATGTTTATAAATTCTTCATCTTTTACCTTGTAACTTCCCATTCTGTCTTCCGTCAATTTTTGTATATTTGTTTAAGCACACAACAAGATATATGCTCTTCTTCGAATTACGTTCGTCTTCTGGTTTCGGTGAGGTTGTGCCGCCTTCGAGTGTTATGTGGGCTTCGCATCAGCCGTCGGATATCTATTTACGATCAGCGTTCGATTCCTCCGTTCGTGCCATCGGACAGGTTTACTGATTTTTACCTATTGTAACCTGACCGTGAGCAATCATGCTGTCCTATTCGCAGCGGTTATAACTCTTCCTGTCAGACACTATATATGGTGACCCCGTCTATTTAATTTTTGATTACTTTGCTCTTTTTCTTATGTCTGCGCTGCCCCCGTGATCCGTGTGAAAACTCAATTGACTTTTCGTTACTCATATTTAATTTTTCAAACCCTCGCATTTGGTTTATTCAGGTGGAGACCATCCTCCAATTTCGTAAGATCACTTCACAACCATCGATGTTTTCGTACGTCACCTCTCATCATCCTTCACAGCTAGCATCGGAGGTGATCTATATGCTTGATCCGATGCCGACTAAATCGCCGTATGACAAATTCAAATCAGCCTTCCTAAAACGCCCCACGGCTTTCGATGAAGCACGGCTACACATGCTGCTTTCAGGAATAGAGCTTGGAGACCGCAGCCCGTCCCTGCTCTTTAGACACATGAGTTCACTTGTGGGTTCCGCGACCCTGGACGATGCCGTCCTCCGACAGATCTGGACTAAGTGCCTTCCAACAAACACCACGGCGATTTTAGCAATCCTCGCTGATGAAATCGCGTTGGAAAACCTAGCCGAAGCGGCCAACAAAATCAATGAAAGCTTCTTTAAATCTGCTGCGGATAATCTGACTGGACCGAGCTCCACTAGTCCATCTGGAAGTACCGCGCTTGACGATATTAGTAAAGGACTCTCTCGGTTATAACTTTCTGTGTCTCCCATCGGTCGTGAGCGACCTGCTAACCGTAGATTCAACTCAAGGTGGGGCCGCCGTTGTCAATCCCGCACCAGCCGATCGCAATCATACTGCTACTGCCACCGCCGTTTCTGCGATGCTGCTCGCAATTGTCGTCCAGGTTGTAAATACCCGAAGACGTTTTTGGATTCTCGGCAGGGAAACGACAACGCCAGCCAGTGGTGGCGACAGCTGCTGCTGGCCAAACCATTAGTCGCCTCTTGTACATTTTTCATTCCCCCACCAAACTCCATTTTTTGGTTGATACTGGCGCAGAGTTGAGCGTTATACCTCCATCCTTAAAAAACGTGCTCTACGACTATCCGGAATTACATTACAGGCAGCTGACCAAACCAAGGCCGCTACGTAGGGCCAGAGACTGCTGATACTTAATCTTGGTTTGCGACGAAATTGAACCTTCATCTTCCTAAATGACAATGTACAGAAGCTCATCGTTGGTATTGACTTTTTCACCAAATTCGGCATGGTCGTAGACCTGCGCTGTGGCAAGCTACGAGATGGTACTGCGTCGTTAACTGTTTCCGAACAGCTCGCTACGGTCAATTCCATTAAGCTTCAAGTACTGTTGCCCAAAGAGTCACGCTACTCATCATTACAGCAACAATTTCTCTCTCTGCTCAGAGCAGATGACGGCACTCTAGAGCCCAAGCACGATATCTGTCACCATATCGTCTTAGCCGGTATTTCTGTGCCTGCCAAATCAAGACGCCTTCCACCGGACAAACTACAAGTGGCTAAGAGAGTGTTCGAACACATGCTTAACCTCGGGATTATACGCCTTTTCAAAAGCTGCTGGGCATCTCCGCTTCATTTGGTGCCCAAGAAGAGTAGCGATTGGAGACCATGGGGCGACTACCATACGCTCAACTGTGTCACTGTTCCCGATAGATGCCCAATTTCCCATATCCATGATTTTGCTAGCAACTTGCACGGAGTCTGTTTTATCTACAATCGACCTAGTTCGTGCATACCATCACATTCATGTCGCTCCTGATGACATCCCAAAGACCGCCATTACTACACCCTTCGGTCTCTACGAATTTGTCCGTATGCACTTTAGAGTACGAAACGCTACCCAAAACTTTCAACGCTTCATTGATCACGGCCTAAAGGGCTAGACTTCGTCTTCGCCTACATCGACGACATTCTCGTCGCTAGATCTAACGGAGAGGAACACTTGTCACATCTTCGCTTGATCTTCGGGCGCTTTGCTCAGTATTGCGAGACGATTAATGTTGACAAATGTATTTTCGGCCAATCCTGTGTTGATTTTCTCGGTCACTGAATCGACCAAAATGGTATTCGCTCACTCCCCGAAAAGACGCAGGAAATCGCGGATTACCCAATGCCTCAGTCTTTCAAAAGTTTGCGTCTTTCCATTGGGATGGTCAACTATTACAACCGTTTCATTCCAGATTGTTCCCGGTTACTTCAGCCCCTGACAGATTTACTAAAAAGCACGTCCCAACAATTTGAACCAAAAACAGAAGCTGTTGTGGCATTCGATAAGATCAAGCAGGCGTTATCCAACAACACCGCGCTTAGCCACATTAAAACCGATGTTGGTGCATTTCTCGTTCTCAGGACTGATGCATCCCAACTGCCGTTGGCGCCGTTTTACAGCAGCTGAGCAACAACCAACCTCAAGCTTTGACTATTTTCTCCAAAAAGCTTCAGCCAGCGCAAATTTGCTACAGCACATTCGGTCGCGAACTTCTGGCTATTTACCTTGCCATTAAGCGCTTCCGACATCTGCTTGTGGGACGTGCCTTCACCATCATTACGGGTAATAAACAGCCATCTTTTGCCTTCCGCGATTCCTTCAATCGATCTTCACCTCGTTGGACTCGTCATTTTGATTACATATCGCAATTCGCGATAGACATTCGGCACGTTGAAGCACTAACACTTTTGCTAAAGCACTGGCTCGTATCGATCTCCACCATATCTCACGCCAAGCCATAAACCTTGAGGATATTGCAGCTCACCAAGAAGACGATCCTAAGTTCGCAGACTTGGGAGCAAATACTCCATTGAAACTCACTCAAGTGCCCATTGTTAATTCCGATTCTAAACCCCATCGTGACCTATCGACAGAAAAGTCAAGACCTTTTGTTCCACAGCAGTTCCGGAGAACTGTTTTCGAGCACTTGCATGGCTTCCATCGCAATGAGGCTGGATCTTACCGTGGTGCGATGGTTTGTGTGCCTCAGTGATCCATTGAGCTATACTGGGTGGTGCTTTTGCACCTTCAGAGTCAATCATACCAGATTGGTCAATGGTTAGAGGCCAGATAAATTCAGCCTCCTGATCCCCAGGTTGGGGGTTGGAATGAGGGTGGCACCTTATTCCTTAAAACGGACTCCTTGTAGCCCGATGCCAAACCCGCTGCCTTGCGGCCCGGTTTTTGCACCAAAGGCTTTGGTTGAGAACCCTAATTGTTCTTCTGTCTATGCCTGGGCAACTTGACAGTATCCTGCGCACGCAATACAATGAATCTTTTCCCAAACAAATTTCTGTTGCTCTGGCCACCGCTGAGGATAATCAACGGTGCCCTATCTGCTGCATCGAGCAGGGTGGATAGGGGTTTGGATGCTACTGCTCAAGCCTTGCCATCTTCCTATTCCCCTTCTTGCGCTTTTTCACCCTTATCGTCCCGTTCCAGCTTCACTTTTATCCCCCCTGTTTTCAACCCCCCAATTCTCGGCCCTCCCCCACCTTGCTTCAATAGTCGCTTGCCTTTTAGTTTCAACTCACATGTGAACGCGGAGCGTCATTCCTGCGCTGTCAACAGGCACATGTCCAAGCAAGCGGCCCATTCCAGTTCATCGGCTTCCATTTGGAGCCCTCGATCCTCCTTCAGACTGGCATGCCTCAATGTTCGCACACTGCTTCAAATCGGTCAACAGGCAGCACTTGCCCGAACATTAGAGACCCTCTCCATCGATATCTGCTGCTTATCGGAGACCCGCCTGCAAGACTCGAGCTCTGTACTCACTCTGCGATCCCCTTCAGGTGACACTAGCAGCACGTTCTCATTGCGCCTATCCGGTGACGATGCAGCTTCGAGCACCAGCCAAGCCGGTGTTGGTATTGCCCTGAGTCCCCCGGGCTGAAGCTGCTCTGGTTGATTGCATTCCAATCAGTAGCCGAATGTGTGCGGTCCGATTGGCTGGCTCGTTCAAAACTTCGAAGTCGTGTGGGACTAACAGGTGTCTATTCATCATCGCTGCCTATGCACCGACAAACTGTAGCGATGACTCGGTAAAAGACGACTGCTATCATCAACTGAACGAACTCCTTCGCCACAGAAGAAGCTCGGACACTGTAGTGCTGACTGGGGATCTGAACGCTCAAGTTGGAAAATTATCCACAGATGAGCTGCATCTGGGCGGCCAACATGGTATAGGCTCCCGTAATGATAACGGTGAGTGGTTACTTCATTTGTGTGAGGATGCTCGCTTATTTCTTGCGAGCACTAATTTCCGACACAGCACCCGCCGGAGGGTGACTTGGCGCCCACCAGCCTCGAACCAGCTATGGACGCAAATCGATCACATTGCTACCAGTTACCGCTGGAGAGGCTGCGTCCAGAACGGTCACTAGATATGGAGCACACGTGTTGACACCGATCATGCACTTGTATGTGCTGACCTGCGGATGCGCTTTGGCGGACGCCCGCGACGATGTTGTGAGCGCATTGACACAGGCAGACTGGCGAAGCGAGCTGTTCTGAACGCCCATCAAATTATGCTGTCATCCGAGTTGGATAAACGCTCACTGAATGTAATTGAACCGCACTAGTCTCATATGCAACAGGCCTTACTAGCAGCAGGCAAATCCTCATGTGGTATGTCTAATCGCCAACCTGAAATTGGGTCTCTTCGCGGTCTCTGGAACTTATAGATGCTCGCCGGAATATTCCGGCTGGAAGTGAACGCAATGGAACTTGCAAAGAGCTCCGGGCGAAACTCCGTGCTAGTCTGAAGAGAGACCGCGAATCCTGGTGGTCTCATCGTGCAACAGAGATGGAAATGGCCGCTGCCCTTGGTAACCATCGTGAGTTATTCCGTCTTGTACGGGAAACGGGCAGCAGGAGACCTGGTGTTAGTGAAACTATTCGTGACGAGAGTGGACAGCTTATCCACAACTTATCAAAACGCCTGAAACGTTGGGCTGAGCACGTTGAAAGCCAATTTAATCGGTCGGAATTGTTAGATTTCTCGCCGACCAGTGATCGCCCAGCTCCGTGGGCTTTTCCTTAGATCCCCCTCTCGCGCAGAAGTTGAACATGAGATCGGACTGTTGAAGTTGAACAAAGCCGCGGGACCTGATGACCTTCCTCCAGCCCTCTTCATATTCGGGGGACCTGCTCTTGTGGATGATTTACACGAGTTGCTAGTGAGACTGTGGGAGCAGGAAACTGTCCCAACCGATTGGAGCCGCTCCATCTTAGTCCCATTTTCAAAGGAGGCTCACGATCGGAATGCGGCAGCCATAGAGGAATCAGTCTGATCTCCATCGCCTCCAAATTGCTTGCCTCTGTCATTCTTCACAGACTGGCTGGCACTCGCGAAAGACAGATTCGTGAAGAGCAAGCTGGATTTCGTCGAGGCCGTAGCTGTATTGACCACATCTTCACTTTGCGTCAGTTGTTGGAGCACCGTCACATATATTGGCGGCCCACCGTTGTCGTGTTCCTCGATATCAAAGGTGCATTCGATTCGGTGGATAGACATGCACTTTGGGACTGTCTACTCAGGAAAAGTGTACCTGAGAAATATGTGAATATTATCCGAGCAATATATGCGCGTGGCTCGGGCAGAGTGAGGGCTTACGGCAAGTTGTCGTCGCCCCTTAATTTCTCCAGCGGCGTGAGACACGGATGCCCGCTGTCACCTTCCTCTTCGACTTCGCTGTTGACGAAGTCATGGAAATAGCGTTTACAGGACACGACTTAGAAGGTGTGGAGCTACTTCCAGGAGAACGACTTCTTGATTTAGGGTATGCTGATAATATTGCCCTGATCTGTGGCGGCTCCCAAACGTGCCAAGCGGCACTGGACAGATTAGCACTAACTTTCCATCAGTTCGGGCTATGCTTCGCGCCACCTAAGTGCAAAGCGTTCTTCCAATATTGGTCTGGACCGCCTCCTACGCTGACCCTTGTTGGGGAGCGGCTAGAAGTCGTCCAAAAATTCAGCTACCTGGGAAGTTGTATCAGCGCCCGTGGGATTCAAGAGGAAATCGCGAATAGTATAGCAAAAGCTCGGGGCGCATTTGTTAACCTTCGCAACTTTTGGCGCCGGCGCGACATCACTCTCACCCTGAAGGGTAGAGTGTACAATGCAGCAGTACGTTCGACCCTAATGTACGGTTGTGGAACCTGGCCGCTTAAAGCAGCGGACCTGAAGAGGCTAATTACGTTCGACCACCGGTGCCTTAAATAAATAAATAAATAGTATATTCTCGGTAAAACGAGACACACCTGTAAAGGCGTGCTCAAATATGCATACAAGCATAGCATCTTTGGAATATTAAAACATTTCGTTTTAACGAAAGGTATAAAAGAAAAGATGATTCTCTCCGACAAAATTCATAGCTTACTATTACGCCTTTCTCCTTATGAGCCGACTTTCTAGTCTGGTCTGAACGACCCACCTTCCAACTTCTGTGACCCTAATGAGCAAGGGTCGGCAGACCCAATGGTCTGTTCATATCACGTCGGGAATATCGCTGACTTTTCCACTCATCAATAAAACTTTCTTTTTCTCATTTTGTTTGCATTCCTTTTTCCACTGGTCAGGCAACTCTCCGGATCTGGCACTACTCTAGCGGCTTCTGACCAGCCACTTGCTTTCTGACTACTTCCTTACATTCCAAACGTTAACGATCTTGGCTTTGTTATCCTGGTGCTCTGTCCCCCTTATCCTGAGACCGTTCCTCTGCATGCAACCGCCTTTTCATGTAGCCACTTGCTCCCCAACCTGCTTTTATGATGACACTCATTGCTTTATTCCCACCTTACTTTGGAGGCCTAGCTTCAGCTTGCTGACTTACCCGGGTTTGACTGTACGCTCTCCTGTCTTCTGACATCACTCGGACTTCTGTGATCTAGACTCTGCCGACGAAAGTCTGTTAGCCTCAGCGCAAGACCACCGCTGGTCATGATTGAACCTTATTATCATGTCCCCTTTTTTCCTTAACATGTCCATTTCTGTTGATGCTCCCTGTCAGCACTTAGACTTTAATAATACGACTTTCACCCTACGAGCTGACATTCTGGGCTCGTCTCAACGATCCCCTACCTTCCGACTTCCATGACCCTAATGATCAGAAGCCGACAGCTCCAACGGTCTGCGCAAGCAACTGGAGCATATCGTTGGCTTTCATTTTCTTTCTCTTCTCACCCATAGAGCATGTTTTTCACACTCTAGTCTGACTTATCTGGTTCTGGCTGTACGGCCTCCTGCCTTCTGACCCCTCTCAGACTTCTGAGTTCTAAATGCTCTAGTCTCTGCAGACGCAATGCTCTGTCTCCCCCGCCTCCAGAGCACTGCTGCTCATGATTAATCACTAGTATATCCGCTTTTATTCTTAACACTTCTATCCAGTTGACGCTCTATTAACTTTCTGACATTTAAAATACGGCTTTCTCTCCATGAGCCGATATCCTCCTCTCATCTCCATGGTCTCCTGCTTTCCGAATACTAAGCCCATACTTTTGAACCATCGACAGGTCCAAAGGTCTGTTCGCAACATCTCGAGGTCTTTGTAGGCTCTTCCACTTCCCCTTAAGTGTCTCCTTCACGATTACATTCTTTCATTTTCGCGCTCTGTCTGCCTTCCTTTATCCACTGGACGGATAACACTTCGGGCCTGGCTCCACTCTAGCCTCGTCTGACCAGTCTGCTACTTTCTGACTGTTTCCAGAAATCAGAGACGCACGTGTTCTAGGCTGTGCAGTCACAACACACCCTGTCCCTTAGCCTGAGAGCTTCGTTTGATATGCTAACGGGCTTTTTAAATAGCCACTGTAGTCCCGCAAATTTTCTTTCTCGTGACCTTCACTACCGTTATCCCTACTTTAAGCTGACTGCCTAGCTTCATCTTGCTGACTTATCCAGTCTCATCTAAACGCTCTTTTGCTTTCTAACCCCTCCCCAAACACTCCTGCTTCATCTTCAATCTTTCATTCTTTACTGATCCGTGTTCTGCTCGATTCTCGTCGTATTTCGTTACTTATGATATACGTGTATATGCGATATTTCAATAACAATTACGTGCATAGGGGTACAATAGTTCAGGCATCGCCGCAATTGATTGACTGCATTCCTTTCTTCTGTCTGTGTGGCTGTCTGTTTGTTTCCTTTTTTCTCCCGAGTCTGTCACAGGTACAGCGACAAGCACCCAAGGACTTGTCCTCCTTTTCGACAACAATACAAGGCACACAGCTCCTTTACCTGGACATGAGCGGAAAATTATCAACCTTTTTACAACATACTTA
>CALYDF020006603.1:0-13257 GCA_944474145.2 Dicrocoelium dendriticum
TGATGGAATATTTCCTTTCCCTGAGACATGGTTTCTGACTTAACCGTTGCAGATACATTTTTGCTATCACTCCCGAACAATTCTCCTGCAGCACACATTATCGTTGGTCAAGAAATGAAGTTAATTTACGGTAGATTATTGAGGGAGGCTCCGGTTGATCAAGACCATTGAAGAGGGAGGTTTAAATTGCAACGCTGTCTGTCTGCGTGGAGGGAAGAGAAGCGGAGAGAAACTTGGGGCTTCAATAATTGAAGATTCCCTAAATCTTCCATAGAGATCAAAAGATTACCTTATTACTAGGCTGTGCATTTCAGGCCAAAGTCATCAGCATGTTTACACCCCATGTGTCTGTAGGTTGTCGACGGAGTTTCAATAAATAGAAGGTGAGTCAAAATACCTTTAATAAAACAATATGTGGCAGGGCGTACAAAAGATCTACCCTAACAGCATGAAGTGTGTACGCTTTGTAAAGTAGCCACGCATTAATTCTATACATAAGAGCAGTGGCGTAGCAACTGCATTTTCCGCCGGCGGTGGCCCGAAAATTTTCGCTTTGAAGTAGAACAGAACACGCGCTCGAACGTCACACAATCGGCTCAGGGCGAAGTTCACACTGGTTCTCAATAAAATAAATGATCGTTTGGGACCTGGATAAAGGTGGTGAAATTAAGGGGACCGCTTGGAAGACCGGTTGAACAGCTATGACACATCACGCAAATATGTCGTTGGTTTTATAGAGTAACATAAACATATTCAACCCACAACTTGATGAATATTTTACGCATTAGATTTGGTGTCAAACAATCAAGGAAAATAAAAATGCCGACCCCTTTCATCTGCCGCTCGGCGAATACCGCACCTTGCCTTCCCATGCTGCGCCTGTGCATAAGCGAGAGCATTTCGAACAAATTTTGGTATTCCCAACAGGTGCGCAACGATTCGCATAACGCACCGTTCGAATGAAATACTAGATTCTTCAGTTATGGGATTTTATAGCCACCCAGATACATGGGTCTGTCATGTATCGCTCATAATAGTAAGTATATCAGGCCGAAGCCAGAAAAAAACAGCGTGCGGACGGGAAAATTTTACTCAAGTTGTGACTAGCTATAATTTTCGATAAGTGAAGTTGGGTGTTGACGTATGCATGCATGCATTCGTGCATGGGTGTAAATGACCAATCAGTGTGAGCGCGGATTTAGAGATCGTTAAGATGCATATGACATCCTTCACCGTTGTGGTTAGCTTCACAGTAGCTTGGAGAGAATCGATAGGTTTGCTTACACGGATCGACCGCCGAAGTGGTTGCACTCATATGTGTACATTCGTTCTTCAACACCACTGGTTCTGTAACAGAATACGAGTCATGCTGCGCTTTGGCCTGTGAGTCAGTGCCTCGTGCGTATGTGGTCTGCATGTCGGCTCACGACTCGCCCGTCCCGAAGCTGCAAGTCACATTGTGTCCCTACCACATCGGTTACAGTTGCGACTTGCCAAGGTTTTTTTATGAGGTAACCTGGTGTAGAGCGGTTGATGTTGCCCGAATGTGACTCCCGTCTTTGACTCGTTTGGAGACACATATTTCTTCTGTAGCTCCTCTAATTCTGCGCGCGGTTTGGAGAACAAAAATTGAAGGCTCATCCTAAAATTTGTGCCGAAAATTAATTCCACCGGGGAATTGCCATTTATCTCATTGAAGGTCGAAAGGTAGGGGAATAGAAAACGGTCCTTTTATTTGTAACATTTCCGTTCTCTGCTTTTGTAAGACTTGTTTTACCATTTGTGCAGCGCAGTATGCTAGCCCGTTTATGCTGGGTGGTACGGGGCAAGTCTAATTTTCTGGATTCCATTATTGGTGAAAAATTTATTGAATTAAGCGCTTAAAAGGACTGAATTGTATTCCATGTAGAAAATTTCGGGAATTTCCAAATGTAACAACTGAAAAGCACTTTTTGTTAATGGTGGCTTCCGAAGTCGCTTGAGCAATTACGTGTAAATCGACCATCATAGAATGTGAAACAATAATTAAAAGAAAGCTTGTCCCATTGATCGGTCCGAAGTAGTCAGGGTTACACCGCTTCCAGGGCTTGTCGGGCCAACGCCAAGAGTGCACTGGACCGGCTAGTTTGTGACATTGATGACTCTGACAAACGTCGCAACTCCTCAGTAAGTTTTGCCTGTATGAATCTTGGACCAGCAACAGTATCCGCTTGATAAGAAGTTCATTCTTGCCACGCCTGGATTCACATCGTGTAGTTCCTTGCGGATGTGTGAACGCCCCTTCACAGGAGAAACTAACCGAGAGCCCCAAGAAACACAGCTCCTGCGAAGCATGCGCTGCTGTAAATCAACTGTACTTTCAGAGGGCCAACCGACAGTCAAAAATCGTTACGCCATTGCCAGTGTTGTGTATGGATTTGCCACCGCCTGGTGGTTGCACTTCGTATCGGCCTTGTGGATGAATTTTGCATTAAATTAACCAGTTCAAACAGAGGTCATGTTTCTTTGCATTTTCAATTAACGGCAGGTAGCTCAACTATGTGGTTGCTGACACCCGTAATGTAAACCATCTTGTAACTGTAAGCACTCAAGGCTACAGTCCATCGCTGCATTCCGGGTGAAGCCATCTGTTGAATACCCTTTGTTTCCCCCATTAACGATAGTAAGGGCTTGTGATCCGTGTGCAGCTCGAAGATATTCCCCCATTATACTCGTGAAACTTCTTTACCCCGAGGATTACGGCCAGTGCTTCCCTCTCAAGTTCTGAGTAGTTATTCATGGCTGTTTGTAGGGTGCGCGAAGTAGTTGCTACGGGGCTCAAAGAATCGGCGTTTATGCGGTGGCACATGATCGCTCCGATTCCACAAGGGGACGCGTTACATTGAAGAATGACTGGCATATGGGAATCATGATGTACTAACGTTGGTGGTGACTGCTTAGCCCATTTGAGGACATCCTGATGATTGGAATCACAAAGCCATGGTACATTTTTGTGCAACAGTTCATTCAGTGGAGAAAATACCGTAGATGCGTTATGTAAGAATTGATGATAATGGGACAGCTTGCCTAGAAACGAAGTTCATCACCGTTCTTTGGCTCGGGACTGTCTAAACTTGGATTCACTTTGTCAATTTTTAACATGTAATCCGAGTTAGTCAAGCCGATAGCCAAGGTAAGTAAAGGAAGATGATAAGAACTCAAATTTGAATTTTCTCAGTCTAGATCCGTTCCGTTCCAAACGCTCGAATACGACAATGAGGGCACGAAGACATTCTGTGTCAGAGGGTCCGGAGATAAGTAAATCATCCAGATAGGCCCAGGCAAAAAGTATATTCTTTACTAGGTCGTCAATAATCCTTTGGAAGTTTCCAGCAGCAGAACTTTTGCCATAAGGCAAGCGCTTATATTGTACTAGTCCCAAATGTGTGGTAATGGCAGTAAGTTTTCGCGATGATTCGGAGAGCTCTATCTACGTGTACGCTTGACTGAGAGCAAGTTTGGTAAATTTCTCACCACCTGCTAATGTTACATACAGATCATCAATGTACGGTCATAGGTGCCTAACTAACAAGCAGGATTGATACAGTCCTTTTCTAATCACCACAAACCCATACAGAGCCGTCAGGGTTGGTCACACGCACAATTGGTGTTTCCCAATCTGAGTGTTTTACAGGAGTGATAATATCTTGGGTTCGTAAGCGATTTAATTTTTCGTCGACTTTAGTCCTCACAGAGTATGGTAGTGTGCGCACTTTGATGAATTTTGGCCCTGTGCCCTCCTTTAATTTTATCGTAGCCTAAAACCCCTCCAGTTCCACTAGTTCCTCAGCAAAATAGAGGAATGTTGATTTAGTAAGGCTTCAAGTCCCTGGACCCCAGTAACGGTTTTAACCACATCCAATTTGTCCGGTAGGCATGCATTCAGTCTCTTCCTAGCTGACTTGGGCGATTCCAAATGATCACATTTAGAGGGAGCTTTTATACCTTGCCGTCGTATTGTGCCCTTAAGAAGCATTTGCCAAATAACACATTAGTTCGCCGGTGCATGTAGGATGAACGGAACTAGAACAGCATGAGTTTGGCAGTGCTTTTCCAGCTCTTTGTTCACTTATTGTCACAGATGCCCTTGTATCGATCTCCATCTGTACTTTATGTCCTTCATTCCGAAGCTCCAAGATGAATGGTGCTGGCCGCGTAGTATAAATTGTATTCAACCAACTTGTATGCAACTCAGGCACGCTAACATCCGACTCGCCCGCACTTATGAATTATTTTGTTATCTGTAAGTCCCTTTGACCGATAGGAACACTTGCGTCAGATGGCCCACCTTCGCTCAGTGCTGACACACAGTCTTTTGATGTTGACAAACAGATAGACAACTGTGATCTTCAGCACTACGGTAGCACACAAATGAATTGAGGCTAGTGGATCCCCGCTTTAAGTTTAGAGCGCTGTTCATCAATAACAATTCTTCTGATGGGTTTTTCAGAGTGAATGTTGCCAGTTGTTGAGTAAGGTTTTCTCTCTGCCTGGCTACAGAACACGATGTCTCCCACGTCAACGAACAATCCTATTGTGAAAGGAGCTTCTTTCGGGTTTTCTTGTCTGCGATTCCCCAGATCAGACACTGTATTAGCATGGTTTCTTCAAATCTCACTGGATCGGTCACCCTTAGGCACTGTTTGCAGTACACGAGCAATGTACTCGTTCACATAGTCGTCTGAATTCGGAAAGAGCTTGGAGAAGTAACATCTAGCTGCAAAAACATTTGGACGAACCACCCAAAGAGCGCTGAATGTGTCCAGAGCGTTAGACAGATATCTTCGATACGGAGAGCATCGGAATGTCTTTGGCCCTCATCCACAAGGAACCCTCGTAGACGTTTCGCTTTGTTTTACCCTGTAAGAGACAATGCTGGGTTCAAGATTGGAATCAGTTCCATGTGATGAATAGAGGTTTTCCGCCATCGATTCCAAATATCCAAAGAAGGTTTGTCGGTAGAACAAAACCAGAAGACCGGTGGAGCATTTGCCATGGACATGTTCACCTCTGTCGCCAAATGTCACGTCTCGCTCCTAGTAGTACGTATATCAGGCCTTAGCCAGAAAGAAGACAGTGCGCGGACGGGAAAAGTTTACTTAAAAATTGACTAGGTAGAAGTAACGGGAAGTGAAGTGAAGTGTTGGTGTGTGCGTGCGCGCGTGCATGGGTGTAAATGACCAATTAGGGTGGGCGCGTAATCAGCGATCGTTAAGATACATGTGACAGGATCCAAAAGATACTAACAATGCATGAATACTGACATATGGTATTGTTGTTTACTGCTTTACTTCCATGGTTTTATTTCTGACACCCTGACTATAGATCAATCTCCCTGTTGGCTCTAGTCACCTGTTTGTGAATTAGGGATATTCACATCCTCATAATAGGTGGTTGTGATAACTTCATTCTTACGTCTACGGAGTATTTATTTTGCCGACTGGCTCTCCGAACAACCTCCCTGTGGGACCAGTAGGGCGGTGCGGGAATTTTCCGTTCCGGTTAATAGTTCGGCTGCAGAGTTTCAGGACGTGGAGAGTTTCCGCCTGGCAAGCTTTCTCCCTAAAAGAAAGCCACAAATGTCCACCCAACAACACTGCGACGTAGCGGATGTGGCTCGCCACTAAATAAGGTCACTGCTCTTTGTCTGATTTGGTACATTGTACAACCCCTGAGCTTGTCTCTGAATTCGGCAGTGTTGTGCCCTTGACATGGCTTGTCGTCATCCAAAAGGCGTATGAACTGAGTGTCCAGTCATCTACTCCCAAAGCGTGCGAATCATTTATCTCGTCCTGCTGACTTGTACCTTATGTTCTTTGGCCAAAGGTTAGGGACCGTGGTCAGCTTCGACAGTCTACCTACTTCGACCTAGGCAACCGGATATTATCTCGCCTATAGACTAACCATGGACTTACAACTACAACCATTCACATTCTCTCTTGCTGCTACGATGTTATTCACTCAAGGTACTATGCCATCTTCAGAAGCACACGCCACCAGTTTACCTACCCTTCCCTTGTACCATTCACACCCATTTTTACCTGGTTCTTCTACGGCGATCAACTTCACCTCCACTGACGAACGTGTTCCCGTGACATCTGCCAACTCAACCACGCAGTGCTCAACGAAGTGCTGGCAGTCCTGAAGTCACCTATCTTCACTCCTGCAACCTGGAAGACAGTTCAAACTTGCAGCCTTCAACCTTCGCACATTAATTCAGGTCATTCAGCAAGCTGATCTTTCACCAACACTAGAGACCCTTAGACTTGTTGTCTGCTGCCTGAGTGAAACGCGATTCCAGGACTCCAGCTAGGTCTACCACCCAGCATCACCGCTCCACCCACGCACCAGCTTCCATCTCCGCCTCTTTGGTGACGCCAAGTATGCCGCAAATGGGCAAGTTGGTGTTGGAATCGCCCTCAGTGCTAGAGTCGAGGTTGCTCCGATTGATTGGATTCAGGTCAATAGTAGCCTTTGAGTGATTAGGGTCCATCGCTCTTGTAAAGTTAGCAGACATTAAGTCGAAAAACCTAATCTCTTCGTGATCTCTGCCTACGCGCCCACTGACTGTAGCTTGGACACAGTCAAGGACCACTTCTACCAGAACCTACATGAGCTGCTACTAAGGACTCCTGAAAAATACATCGTTGTTTTGGCAGGAGAGTTCAACGCGCGTGTCAGTCGGCTGCTGCCATGTGAGCGACACCTCGAGGGACCGCATACATATGACGATGTTCGCTCAACCAAGGAAAAGTGACTGCTCAGTCTGTGTGCTGTTCATCAGCCTTTCTTCCCCAGCAAAAGCTTTTGTCATCCAGGACGTCAGTACGCCGCTTGGCCCCCCCCCCACATCATCAACCCAGCGCCGGTCCAGATTGACTACATAGACGTAAGTCGCAAGTGGAGTGGGTAGCTTGCGCGACTCTAGATAAGTTTGGTCAAGCTGCGTCAATACCGATGATGTACTGTTATGAGCAACCGTTTACAGGCATTTCGGTGGTTCAGCTAGATTCAAGCACACCCGAATGAACATATACAAGTTGGAGAACACGATCGTGAAGAAGGAGTATCAGCTATGGATTCGGGGAAATCTCGCTCTGTCTCCTAATCTCGATGTGGATCAACAATGGGGAAGTCTGCAACAAGTCATGTTGTCGGGCGGTTTGTCTAGCTGCGGCCTCCCTCACTCCATTCACAAAAGCTGGATCTCGGGAAGATCCTTAGCGCCACTGGATCGCCGATGGGCAGTATTTGCTGGAGCAGAGCAAAACGAACATCGTCGGTCTATTACGCAACGGCTGAAACAAACCATTACTCTGACCATGAATCCTGCTGGTCAAAACGAGCGGTTGATATGGAAGCCGCTGCTTCAGCTGGCAACGGCCGCCGCCTATTTTGCATCATCTGGGTGAATGGTTGTAATTCCCACGCTATCAGCCAGACCCCATGCGAATCAGATGGCACGAAGATTATTAACTTTCACAGGCGATTGGGTCGCTGGGCGGAGTATTTCGCTCGTCAATTCAACCATCGAACATAGCACCCTATGACAACACCAACAACAATGGATGCTGCTTGGCCTGTCTCCACAGGTCCCCCACTGTAGCAGAGATCAGACACGCACTCCAATCTTTGAAACGCCACAAACCTCATGGTCCTACGAGAAGCTGCCACTTACAATCGACTCTCTTCAATGATGGCGTGATTGTACTTGATAGCGAAATCCTGTCGCTTTTCATTAAAGTTTGGACTGAGGAGAATGTTCCGAACACAGAGGGAGAATCGGCCATTGTCCCGATTCACAAAGAAGGCTCCCTCGACGATTGCTTTGGCTGCCGCGGAATCTTTTTCATCACTGTCGCGTCCAAATTTTTCGTGTCTGTCTTGCTTTGCAGGCTTTTAGCTACTAGTAATGCGTTTTCCTGAGAAGAACAAGCCGAATTTCGTCCAGGCCGCTGCTGAATCCACCAAATATTTACGCTTTGCTAAAACTCTCGAACTTCGTCACATCCACCGGCGGCCAAAACTCGTAGTGTTCTTGGAGATCACAGCGGCATATGACTCAGCGGTTAGGTTTGCGTTGTGCAACTGTTTACTGAAGAATGATGTGTCCGACAAGTTTGTCACTATCCTGAAAGAACTTTACAGTCATACTTCGGGCAAAGCCGGGGCTTACGGTACGCTCTATTCTTCGTTTGCTGTGATCAGCTGTGTACGCCACGGTTACCCAAGTTCACTTTTCCTCTTCAATGTTGTAATGAAAGATGTGGTTCAAATAATACTGGAAGGTGTCCAAAACTGCAGTGTTGAGCTGCTATCTGGAGACAGAGTCACGGCCTTGGACTACGCCGATGATTTCGCCTTGCTGGGAGACGACCTAAAAACCGACCAGGGCGCTTTTGACTTCTTAGCGATGAACGTATCTAAGTACAGCTCCTACTTCACTTAGGAAAAAGGTACAACGCTGCTCCAGGATTGGCAGGTGCCTAAACGCTCTATCACCTTGCTGAACAGGTTCTGGAGCAAGTCCCTTGTTTTACTTGTTCAGGGAGTTACATCAAGTCTGGTGGCGGTTTTGAAGATGAAGATGATGATGATGAAGATGAACGGATTGAAAACGCCTGTCTTGAATTTATCAAAGTGATACAAGTATGGTATCCTCGTGACGTAAATCTCATGCTCAAGGGTAGTGTGTACAATGCTTCCGGCCTGGCAGTACTCTTGTACGGCTGTGAGACGGCCTATTCACCCGGAAAACATGAAGCGGTTGTCAGTCCTCGACAACCGCTGTCTACGAAGGATTGCTCGGGTGTGGTGGCATCACCGTGTAAGCAATGCAGGTGTTCGAAAAAGAGTAGTTGGAGCGAGTAGTGCCAGTCTTCAAAACGGTATTCTCCGACATCGCATGAGTTGGCTCGGACATGTGCTGCGCATCCTGGCCTATCGCCTTCCCCATCGAACGATTGGAAGCGATTGGAAAAAGTGCATCGCTGGAGAACAAATGACGTGGAGAAGTAGCATGAGGAATGCAACTTTAAGCATAGCATACGTTAGACGAGTGTGCCTTACAGGCTAGGGACCACGCGATTCGGACTGCCAGTGATTAGTAACTTTAGAGGTTGTGGCACACAATCGGCATCAGTGAAGACAGTTCTGTTCAATCGTGTTATTTAGTAGGTAATGTCTAATGGAAGGTAAAACTCCAAACTCCAAATCTAATCCCAAATAATCGTTTCCCTCATGTTGTATTCCGTTTACCTCTTTATTTCGCCAACCTTTAGATGGCAGTTTATCTGCATCTCTCTCTCTCTCTATATATATATATGTATATATACGCATCTCTGCCACTCCATAACGACCGCATTTACGCACTGAAAGCGGTAGAGTTGGGACTCAGCGATCGGAAGCAAATTAGCATATTAACGGTTTGTAGAGACTTAATTTTCATTGTCATCATCCGGGATCAAGAGCTGTACGTTCTTGCAGCTTTGTTCAAAGCTGATGCAGTGAGATATGCGTGTTGCAAAACGGTATGCAGTTAGAGCGCCCTGAATTTTAGGCGAACTATGTGGTCGCATTTGAAAGTGGGGGAATTAATAGTTTTCAATTTAGCTTCAACAACGCAGGGATACTTAGGTTATTCTGGCTGCATATCTGACGTCACGAATCAGGTGATTCCTTACATATTGGCGGAATGTTCGATGTTAGCGAAAACTTATGTTAGCTGCACCATCATTAAGAGTGATTATAGTAAGGTAAGTGCTGTGTTCTCAGGGGCGTGACACAGCGGCTTCGTATTCTTTCACCTTGTTTACCAGAAGTCAATCTACCGGACAGTAAGAGTATTGGAAAACCTATCGACAAAGAGGCCGGCATGTGAAAAATCACGCCGATACCGTACAAACCACAGTTGTCCTCGCGTTTGATTTTACAGGTCTATTACTTCAGGGGTGAGCGTAGGGCTCAACAAATGACAGGAACAATTGTTCCTGTAAAACAATAAACACACTGGTCTGATTGTAGGGAGGGCTTGTTCCGATACAACTCATATTATTTGTGGAAAATGTGCGCACTTTCCTTCCAGATCGAGTCAATTTTTCGTTTCTATGCTCACTTGACTTTGAACTCTATAGAACTGCATATTTCCTCGCAAGTAACTAGATTCAGCCCCAATTCAGTCACGTCAACTCACTTTGGATTTCAAACAGTGAAGTTTCTTTTATTTAGGCTGATCACAAAGTAACAGAAATGGGGGACACCAGCCATATTTGGCTTCAGTCTTGTGAGGTAGCCCATAAACAGTAGTCTGGTCAAATAAGGCGCATGTTTATTGAAAGGAATGGAAAGTAAGGAGGTAATCCTGTGTCCAGAAGGGAATGAACTTTGGAAATAACGAACCAACCGGCAGAGATAACGCACTGCAGCTGCTGCGCCCAAGTTTAGCTAAAAAACTGCCAACTGCCGCGTTTCACTCTGATTGTTATTTAAAGAACTAAAGCCACTGAAGTGAGCCCTTCCTTGCACAAGCCGTTGGTCAGATTAGTGCCAAAGTAATACTGAAGTTGAGGATAATTGTGTATGGAGTTTTACAAAAGACCTCA
The DNA here is from genome assembly GCA_944474145.2 of Dicrocoelium dendriticum. NCBI lineage: Eukaryota > Metazoa > Platyhelminthes > Trematoda > Plagiorchiida > Dicrocoeliidae > Dicrocoelium > Dicrocoelium dendriticum. The sequence continues at coordinate 10,641 of CALYDF020006603.1, forward strand.
AAATATTTACAGAGATATTCCAATGGACCAGGCAATCATACGAGAAGGACTATAATAGTAATGCGCAGCACTTTGCGTAGTTTACTCCCTTTGAACGGAGGTAGAATATCCGTCGGTGAGGACCGCAAGCTTAGACGACATTCCACATCCACAGCCGATGTTAATACCGAGAGGGTTCCTGTGTGACCCGTAAAATTCGTCGTCTAACTGTATCAAAAGTTGCTGACGAAGTGGGTATCAGCTAGGAGCACGCCATCCGTTTTTGGGTGGCAAACTTGATATGCTTTATGGCAGTGCGAAATTAGTTGTTGCATCAAGACTGAGCCGGCTGAAAAATCGCTCATCATCCGCAGCTATCAGGCAAAACATCAATTTCCCACAATGCTAAATCCATAGTATCATCTGTACCAAGCATTTTTCCTTTCCATAAAGTCATGCTGAACGGTCGTTGCTAAAACAGAGATTAAAGAAAATATAGAACTAAGACTTGTTCGACACCCCGGACATTGAGTTGCCGGGAAATTGCCCAAAATGGAATCAGGGTTGTAAAATGGTACATTGCTAATAGAGTAGAACCAGTTTGCGGGGGATAGCGTTTGGAATTTGTACAGTGAGAAATAAGGCATTATAGCAAAACGTTTGCTTTCATTTTGAACTTGGAAGTATGCAATTTGATGAAAAACTGTGGTCTGTTTTGTTCTTTTTTATATCCGCAATGGCTGTTGGCCTACAACAATGCTTGGTAAAGAGTTATTTCAAGATCCTTCACTCATCAAGGTAATAGAGCCATCCTAAAACCACTTCAGTGTGCAGATGTCTAACCCTTTTACCTCAATTTCTGTGGCCACGGACCGACTTATGACACAGGCAAGTAACCTGTAATTATTAGTCTGCGCTTTTACATACAATATTGTTTGTGTAGTGAGATGGATATCAATTATTGACTAGATAGCTGGTCTCGATTGAGCTATGTAAATAGAAGCACTTTGTAGGGACAAGTCAATTTTCAGAGAAGTTGAAAGATTGTTTAAATAAATGTCGATTTGAGCTTCTTAAATCTTTTCGCTCAACAGTTTTATTATTTGACTATTCTGAACGACCTTTTATCATCGCAACACAGTTGGCCTTACATGAAGTTTTAAGACTCTTCTTCACGATGTACTGTTCCGAATTACTAAGAGGACACGTCTTTGTATGGAAAAAGAACTGCCTTTTTCAGTAAAAGCCGAATTCAGACGTGCGTTGGAATAGGAGGGAATTTCACTAACTTAGATATACGCACCGTGCTAATGAATGCGGTGTTACTGTTATTGAGGCCACCAGCTACGACATAGATTGATACTGATGGTAGCTATGACAGCTACTTAGAGTCTCTTATGGCAAAGCCGGTTGATAACCTTGGTCCTAATTCATGCGCTCTTGCTGGAATTGTTTGAAGTTTACCGCCACAGGCTGACTGGAAAAGAACACTAGGTGACTTTAAAAATTCTCATAGTTATTAATTGTTTACCTATCATGGTTCTCATAGAATAGCGGGATCTTGTATACTTAATGACCAGCACTTACTTTTGGACACATTATCACCCTACGTCAGTTAATGAATTACGCACACAATTTTTTAAGACACCATTGCATTACGGTGCCAAGGTACCGATATTTTTTCATTTAGCGAACAAGAAATACATGCGAGAGCATTTCGAATCGACTGCGTACTCATGGAAAAATACTTGGATCCTCAAACTTTTCGTTTGTGCGCGGGTGAAAAGGGGGTAGATACCAAGTGTACCCGACATAACCTTTCCCACACAAACGAGTCCCCAATGAAAGTGAGGTAATTTTAATTTCCCCGGCGCCTCATTTTGTGAAGCTTGTTAGGTGCCACTTATACGGTTAATTGGGTTTCTCCAAAGTCATGTGAAGAGCAATGGGAGCAATTCGATCCGCAAGAGTTACCTACAATACAGACAGACCAGGCATTCAATATTTTCGGAACTTGTTGTGGACTTTTAAAATAAGAAGCTTTGCTCAGGGAATGATATATGTTCAAGCCAAAAGCTGGAACTACAAACACCATTCTCCCTGCCCATGAGTGATCCTCTTCGGCAACAAAATAATCTGAGGGGGCTTCAACATGAGGTTCTACTCAATTATTTTTTCCGTGCGATATTGGAAGCTGAAGCGTCCCACCAGCACTCCCCTGACGCTTATTGCTCCTGAGATTCATTGGTCTGAGCAGGCGACGGCAATCACGCACGGCCTATAGCACCATCACGAAGTGACTGCGGTACTCAAGGATACAAATTAACTGAGTAGACTCATGTTGAATGCACCCTCAAATTATTTCTGTTGCCCAAGAGGACAACTTGGCCGGGAAATGGTAATGTTGGGGTTCACTGTAAGTCGTTCAGAAATTCAACCGCACGTGAGAAATGGAAGATCAAGTCGAAACTGTAGAAGAAATTTAGGGGCGATTATAATTACATGCGCTAATTAAGGCAACGCACGACACCTGGCATGCAATGAACGTAGTCTAGGCCCGTTCCGTGATGAAAGTGCACACGAAGAAACCACACACGAATAAACGGTACAGCAGAATTGAGGACAACGAAAGGTACTC
>CALYDF020006604.1:0-13256 GCA_944474145.2 Dicrocoelium dendriticum
TTCAGCCACAAGAAACAACTTCACTCACCGACCCAATGACAAGTCAGGCGAGGATAGCTGGACGTGTTTTGCGAGCCCAGCATGAATATAATAGAAGAGCCGGCCTCTATTAACAATGTGTTTACTCACCTGCATCATTATCATTCGACTCTTCGAATCTTGCATCATTGACCAGCTTCAACGACTGCTGCCGTATCAGTACTAAGCCATTCAAACAACACGAAGAATTTTGGCTGTCAACCGACTGCGAATAATAGAATGCAAAATGGTATATACGATGCATAACCGACTTGCACTACTGTTAAACGGAAGCTACGGCAGTGTTCCAAGACGTGGTGGGTTTTAGCCTGGCAAGCGTTCTCTCTATAAAAAGCCACAAACGTCTGCTTAACAACACTGCAACGTGGCGTTTGTGACTCGCCACAAAATAAATTCACAGCTAAGCATTTCACACTGACGCAGTCCTCAGCCTTCTACATCGAAGCTGTGCAACTAATTCTGCTATGAAGAATGCTTTGTTGGAGCGCAGATCATCTCTATCTCGTAATGGTTATTGGTTGCAAAAAGCCTTGTTTGGGCTCCTGTGCTCACGGATCACTACCTGGCGAAATTACCCCCAACTTGTGTTTTGACGGATTTTTGCGCGCCACAGCGCCATAATGTCCCTGGGTCTGACTATTACCTGACAGTATGCTCACTCATACGGACAACATCATTTCTTTTATAACTTTCATTAAAACGAAATGTTTTAACATTCCACAGAAGCTATGCTTGTATGCATATCTGATCACGCCTTTACAGATGTGTCTCGTTTTACCGAGAATATACTATTTATTTATTTATTTATTTAGTGGTTTATGTGGCTCAGTATCCACTGAAAATAGTCTGCTGAGGCCTTCTAACCGTGGGTTAATTGCCAGCACTAATGAATACCCGTGCACACATAATATTCTTTACTGGTTTTCTAGTGATTTCGTGCAATATAATAGCTTGTTTGCCTATATTTGATATGTAGGCTTGCAAAGTGTGCTTCTCGGTCACCTGCAAATTCCCTAGTTGCTTCAGGGTATTACGGGCTAGCTTGAGCATTTCTAGATAGCTATGCCTATTTAAAACGTATACCGCTCCGCTACTTTATAACTTTTTTCTTTTTAATGCTATCTGCTTGCAAAGCAGAAAGCCATTTTTAGCGAAAAAGCGTAATGGCCTTATTCGTAGACCACCATACCATTGCGAATATCTTGCAAACAACTGCACATATTGCATTGTTTTTACTTTCAGCGTGATCGGCGGTTGAAACCTGTCCTGAGCAGCCTGCATCGGCGCTACCGTACGCAGTATTCTAGCCTTAGAAAAGGTTTTCTTTTCTGAGAGTTACTGAGGCTAAAATTCGACGTCGGAAATCAATAAAAACGCAAGAAATGTTTGGCTATATTTGTTGCTAATTTGTATATTCTAGTGAAGCACGCTGCTTTAATAGGTCTCTTAACGCATCCTGACTATTTTAATTTGCATTTCTCGAGATAATTTTTTAACTTGTCGTAGCCTTTATAATTCCGCCACTCTTGCTTCTTCTATGTGCCTGCCAATAATTGTGGTGGCTGAGCGTGCCAAAAGTGTCCAATGCATTTAAAGTGACATGGTGGTGAATTGGATCTTGTTCTAAAGAAAATTGGCAGAACTACAGTTCTGCGCAACATTCACAACAAAAGAACAAGGAGCTCAATATCACCCGAAGCAACCAGAAGAATGTCGAGGTGGGCGCCTAGAACCCCATCAGCTGTACACCAAACAATGCCAATGCATTTGTAACTGCCAACTAGGAACATATATTCATATGCTGCCTACTTCCATGCAAGCGCATAGCAGTAATGTACTTCTTGATCTGAACTAATAAAAGGTGCGGCCGCTTACCAGTCTAGAAATATACCTATTTATATATTTAAGTCGATAACATCACTCAATTGGTCTGTCGAGGAATAAGGCGTTTATGTATTTATGTACTTATTTATTTAGGGCTTTTATGCAAAGCTTCAGATAATGGTTCAGAGAGTATTCTATTTCACTACCGTGGTTGGGATGGATTAGCCTCATCTGTCGAAAGCACTGAGGACTTCCCCGGCTTAACTGACGTGGGATGCATGAGACTTTTACCTACCATTATGTAAATCATCCATCTAAAATCCGATACAATCGCGCAGATACCGCTAACTAGATAAAGCGTGAACGACACAGGACAACAGTAGAAAATGGACGGGGCCGTTGTCCAAAAAGGATACGCCGGAGGTTGGAAGAAGTTGTTAATTTAAAGTAACACAAAAGAAAGCAAAAAGCAATAGGCTGCAACTCAGATGACAGAAAGATGGTTCTGCGAAATTCGCGGGTTTTGCGATTGGGAAATACGTATTGCAATCAATATTATTAGCGCGTATAAATGGCTATCCGGTGGCGAAAATTCATGATCGTAACCACTAAAACTTATCTGCGGAATGACAGAAAGCATTCGGAAATACAACTAGTATGCGGAAAGCAGGCAAAGCAACGAACAAAGAATTAAAAACGTTGCGCAATGAATTGGGTAATAGGTAGCAAGCTATACAACACTACTTCGCAGCAGCTCGCAGCGCATGAAACATTAGCCTGCTAAGGGATGAGTAGGAAAGTGGTTCATCTATGCAAGCGCAACACACAGACGGGACGCAAGCGTACAGTGAAGTTATTCAATAATGATAGATGTGAAATACTAAGGTGCAGCAGTGGGCAGAGAAGGAGCTTTACTCTAAGCAAACTGAGCAATGAAGAGACCTGTGATAAATTTGGAAACCCGTAGGTAGCCGAAGGGCAAGACTTGTTGGCCAGTGCATAATAATCAAGCATTAAGGCATGCATCTACGTCAGAGCGTTGCGCAACATAAGTAAGCCATCTTAGCGGCATTTAGTGTACTCGCTGTGCGGTTGGATTGCGACCCACAATCTCTATTCAGGCATCGGTCCTAGGTGGACCTCGGTCATAACGATCACAAGGACCGTAACCGAATTGATGGTTCGGTGGTGCTCCTCCCAACCCTAACACCCCATGCCCTGTTTCGTCCTCCTTTGGACTCATCAGATGGAGATATGACCGAGGTCTGAATAGAGATTGCGGGTCGCAATCCAACCACACAGCGAGTACACCAAATGCCACTTGAAACACTTTACCGCTGTGCCAAACGTTGCTCACGGACCTAGGAGGCATAGTGGTCAGGGCGTCAACCTTTGAACACTAGGCCTCGAGGTCCACCCCAGCTCAGGCTATCTCCGTCTGAGGAGTCCAAAGGAGGACGAAACCGGTCACGGGGTGTCAGGGTTGGGAGGAGCAACACCGAACCGCTAAGCCATCTTAGCTTGCTGGGATTTAAGAGTTAGGGCAGAGTGAGTAATAGAACACACGGGTTTGACCTGGACCTCTCCGACTCCATTAAGCCGGAAGCCGTATGTATCGAAGGTGCAAAAATTGGGATGGATAAATCGTAACTGTACGTCACGACATATGAAGCTAAAGCATAGCGAAACGCAAAGAAATCATCGTAGAGTACTAATAGTAAGGAGCTAAAACAGTCTGAGGGTTGCAAAGGTTTGGTATGGAGCGAAATACATTAGGGCCTAAAAGAAAATAGGCCTCGTAGCTAGCGTAAGGTTATTCAGCCCAATTCATCGCAAGCCCAAGTATGAGCGGTAGCTGAAACGATCATGATATTCAGTGAAGCTGCATCACTGCTTATGATCTACTGACGTCACCGTGGCTTTCTCGTCATCAAATGCCTATTCCTTTTGCTGTCATCTTCAATCCAGTGCCAACTACAGCGTCATATCACTCTGTCAGACTGACCTACTCATCTCGCTGTCGTCTGCTATCCAGACGCACCTACAGGCTACCGTTACAACAACAAACATGGCTGATGAATTCTAATAAACCTGGACCACCGAATCATGCTGCGCGACCCAGCGCACCTGAATATTCTGCTTCCACGATCACTTATTCTCTAGCGTTATTTGCACTGTTGCTTTTCTGTTTAGAGTCATATGGATATGGCTCCAGCTTACCTTTACTTAGCGTGCTTATGCTCTTGTCCCTCCGCAGATTGGTACCAGGTAATAATCCAACTCAAAGCCGCGGCTCATCTTCGTATCCCTTGATGTCTCCATGGCTTTGCCAGCACAAATTACCAAGCCATTTCGCTGACTGGATATACAGTGCCAAATACAGGTTCCAGTTACTTCAACAAACAGCTACTATCTTCTGATAAACCAAGAACACTAAAGCAGATCGCGCGACGCAGCGCGCTTGCATCGTTTGTATTTACGTTAAGTTACGCTCTTCGGTAAGTTGGCTTTTGTTTTTCCCTGAAGTGTCGTAGAGATAGTGCTTTATCTTTTCTTTACCCATCGTCATTTTTCTCACGTCTCGCAGCAAACTAGTAAAAGCTGATCGCCCAACGCGGCGCAGCGCCTCGTCTTCGTATGCTTTTAGTGCCCACGGATTTATCACCATCAAAATACCATGCTTTTCACTAAAACCGGAAAAGGACTCTATGTCCTGCTTCCCATTACTCTGTCGGACATGACTGCTTTCCGCTAATAACCTGGGTACACAGAAACAGACTGCGCTACGAGCAGCACTTGCAGCGTTTGCGTCCACACTTGCTTATGCTGCTCTTTATACATACGTTGTTTGCTTTTCTGTGATGGTTTGTATGGATAACGCTGAATCTTCTTTACTCAGCAAAGCTTTGCTCCTGTCTACCAGCAACCAAGTTACGCCTATTCTTCCAACTTGTCCAGGCGCCACTGCTTATTATTTTGATGTCTGCAGGACTTCTTCACCTTCAAAGTCGCAGTTATTTTGCCATCATAAATAAATAAATGAAACTTTGATTCTGGACTGTTTTAAGCACGGTAAAGTGAGCATGATTAAAATTAGCCAAGCGATGAAATTTCGCAAAGTTTAGGATATATTACACTTGGGAACGTAAAACGACAACTTGTGCTTGCACGAAGCAGCATAGTTAATGCTGTGTCGATAAAGAAAGATTCAAGATGAGTAACGGAGTACAACTAGATTTTTCAGCGTGTGCCCCGGAATGAGTGAGCTATGACCCAATGAGACCTGCTAGTGTGCTGCAAAGGGCAGCGTTGGTAAGAAGACAAATGTGGCCTTGTAGAAAGCGAACACTTGCCGCGCAACAATCCACCACGTCCTGGATCACGGCCATAATCGTACTTTGATCCAACTGTCACTGGCAAGGCTAAATTAGGACTGAGTTATTCCTCCGCTTTATGCAGTCACGAAGCATTCAACATCTTTCGTTGGCTGCCGGAGTGGCTCGGTCAAGATCCTGCGTAGACGGATGTGCCCAGAGATACTGTCGCAGACGTTGTACATTCAAGAAAACATAGTGGGAGCCTTGTGCAAGTTAGGAAAGCTCTGGAGGTGTTGTGTTTTGCGTGTTCGTTTGTCAATGTCCAGGCGGTTAACCTACGGGCCAGTTGGGTTGCAGACAAGTTCTTCGTAATGGATCCTCGCTTTAATACATACATCCTTTAGTTGACTACGAAGCAAAAAGAAGACGGAGAAATGCTGTCTGAAAAGCAGACTAACATGATGAAAATGCATCATTAAAAATACTACAATTCGAAACTCCTGGTCATGATATGGCATGGACAGAGGAAATTGTTCTGGTACGGAAATATTGTTTGGAGGTTACCTGTCGTACAACTTTAGGATCAACTGAGCTTGCAGCATGTCAACTGGGGACAAGAAGGTCGCTACGTATTCCCCATGGTTTGCAGTTGGAAACCAGGGGACACACAAAGGATATGGCGAGATATAGATATGCTCCAGAGGATAAGGATTATCGAAGGGCACTGACTAACAATCAAGTACTTGAGCACAAGAAGATTGGAAGTTGAGCCAAAAGTAGTCGGCTAGGCTGAAGTGAAAATGAGTATGAGGCTAGATGTCGAAGGTACGACGAACGAGGAACAATACCAGTGGGCAAGGTTTTAGTGGCCCTAAATGCAATTTGAATCAATCCTCCTAGTTACTAGTGGATACGTTCCGTGTCACAGAATTAGACGACAAACCAGCAAAGGTATATGACGTAAAGGTCCAAGTTAATAAAAGCTATAATAAGAAGGCGTAGCTTCTATCAAGCTTCGGATATGCGCAGAGATGCATGAAGCTTACGGTGATTCGCTGCTGCTAAACAGTGGTGCTGGAGACTAGGCTACATAGCGATAATGGTGCTCGGAGGTTAAGCACCAGAGGCCAGATGTAGCCATGCGTTTAGGGCACTGGATAACAAGTGCATACCTACAGTGTCACAGAAGAACGCTACAAGTGAGCAATGGTGTGCTGTAATCGATCCAAGATACTATCAGTTAGAGAGAGCCTGGGTGGTTGCTCGCGAACTCTAGGTATGCGCAGAGATGCACGGAGCCTACGGTGACTCGCTGCTGCCAAACAGAGGAAACGAAGCTGACGCTAACTCCAAATAATTGCGCCACTGGACACTTTCAGTGGCCAGTAATGGCATTTGGATAAAGCCTTCCAGTTACTAGTGGATGCCTACAGTGTCGTCGAATAAGTCAACAAGCCAGCAAAGGTATGTGACGCAGACAATCCACGATTTGAATGGTTGGAGTGATAAGAAGTGTTTCCTAACGAATTACCGATAGGTGCGGAGATGCACGGTAACTACGACGACGCTGCAGCTAAGTAGAGGTGACGAAGGAATAAAGAACGACAGCTAATGGCGCTAGGATAGTGAGTATCAGGGGCCAGCACTGGCGTTTGTCTTGAGCCTTCTAGTTACTAGTTTGTACCTAGTGTCACAAAACAAGTCAAAGAATCAGAACAGGTGTGCCGCAAACATTCCAAGAGAAATAAGTTGCAGAGATCAAGAGTAGCTCGAAGCAAGCGCCGGATCCGCGCAAAGATTCATGCAGAATAACAAGGACTCAATGTTGCTTAGCAGTAATGAATTTGGGACCGACTATGGATAAATGTGCTAGTGGACAGGTTTATTTGCCATCAATGGCATTTGGATAAAGCCTTTTAGCTACTAGTGGATATTTACAACGCCACAGAATAAGCCAACAAACCAGCAAATGTATATGATGCGAACAGTCCAGGATAATGAAGTCGGAGAGATAAGGAGTAGCTCTTAGCCTACTCCTGATATGCGCAGAGATGCATGGAGAAACCGACGATGCGCTGCTGCTAAACAGAGGAGATGAGCGCGAGACTAACAATAGATAATGGCGTTAGGTGAAGGCCCAGTGTCACTCACAGCTTACCATAACTCCGTTAGGCCTAGCTGCTACCTTGTAATAAATCATGACCACTGAATCGCATGACGCGATGCTACGAAACTGGATCGTTTGCTTCCATGCCTGGTTACGCTCTTCGGCATTAACCCTTCACATGCTTTGCCATAAGGGATCGTATAGATTTTGCTCAACTGTTACTTTATGTAGCGTGCTTCGGCTCCCATCTTCCATCGAACTAGGACAAGTTAATTACCTAGCGTGATGCAGCGTCTCATTTTCGTATCCGCTGATATCTGCGTGGATTAGTCACCATCAAGTTCCTATTATATTTTCATCTTCAGGCGTACATGATACCTACAGCTTCCCGTTACGCACGCAGACATGTATACTGTCTGCCAATGAACCCGGACCTAGGAATGGTATTAAAGGACGCATTGCACTTACCTCGATAACGTGCATGCTCACTTATGCTCTCTTATCTCATATCGTTTTTTGCTTTTGGTTAACTTCTGTTGGAAGTACATGTCAATTCTTGCTGCTCTCAGCATACTTGATATCACATCTTCTGGCAATCTAGGAACACCTGGTCACCCAGCCGGGCGCAGCGCCTCAGCTTCCCACCTACTTGTTTCTACATGGCTTTAAGACCTCCAACTCCTATTCATTTTGTTAACGTCAGGCATCCAGCCTCACCTGTGTCCTTTGCCCTTTACGTCAGACATCCATGCTCTCTGCTAATAAGAAAGTGCCACTGAATCATGTGTCTAGCAGCAGGGTATTTTTGCGCATAAATTCATGCACACTTGCATTCCACTTACGTTTCGTTTACGCCTTTCTTTAAGGAGACCTGGATCCGCAAACCAAGCTATCGCTTACTCAGTGGGCTTTAGCTGTCGTCTCAAAGCCATATAGGTCCATTTGCTCACTCATCAATGCAACGCAGCAGTTACCCATCTTCTAGTATCCACAAACTTGATAGTCTGTGCTCATTGATAGTCCTCGTCCCCTGGAGTGTATAAAACTTTTGCCATAACTTCGCAATATTTTCTGGTTTCCGACTATAATTACTCGAGATGTACTTAGCCACCTACTGATAATCGTTGCACCTTTCACACGCTTAGCTAATGGCCAACCCTACTGGCGAAAACGCAAACCAAAAACCCGTTAAAAATATTTTTCTCTGTCAATAACCAGCCAATACGCATTAAAGCAGCTACTTACGTCGTTACTTACTGTTAGTCAGATTCCTTGGTAGCATTGTGCGGCCCTCCTTTTGCCATTTCAGTTCATTTAAAGGATGGAAAGATGAACGGCGAAATTTTTCTACGAGGTGCCTACATGGGGTAACCAGCCTGGACACGGACACGCGAACAAAAACAACGTCAAGGCTTCCCAATGCATACAAACATGCGCAATGCACCAGCTCCATGCCAATGACTGTACTTCATCTTCTATTATTATCGCTGGCCCCGATCGTCTACGGTGGATCCTGACTAACCCGCTCAGTCAGCCGATAGATATTGGGTGAATGCGAATGACTGTGTGGTAAATCGGTCGGAATGCAGCCTTGCTACGGACACTCGACTCAACTTACTTTTAACGGTGGTGTTCCAGGAAGTGGTTTGTTGTGGCCTGGCATGCCTTCTCCGTATGGAAAGCCACAAATGTTTGCTTCACAAAACTACAACCTAGCGGATGTGACAGGCCACCAAATAAAATCACTGCTCTTTGCAGCAAACTGGCACTTCTCCATGATCTACATACCATTTTTGCAGACGTGTACTCTCACACATTTTTACATACCCTCGTTACCCATATGCACTCACGCATTAGCAACGCAGTACTAACGACGTTGCTTTTTCATATATACGCCTTACCTTTTTGCACTTTTACATGTAAGCTATCTATTATTTTTATTACCAGTGTTCCTACGGTTCTTGCGATGCGTTTCGCTTTAGCCCGTATAAATTACTTGTTTACTTCAGCTTGTGAATGCCTGCTTCACTTTTTGCTGCCTGGCAGTAATAGCAGCGATGTCTCCAGTGGTAAAGGCTAGTCCATCCAGCCTGCTACGAAGAAAACGGAGGCGGCCAAAATGCAAGCTTCCGATGGGAGGCAGCATGCAGTAGTTACCAAACCTGGCGGCCATGAAACCACAGCTTTTCAAGCGGGTGCAGTCTTCGGACTGCAAACCGCCAGAATCCTCTGTCTCTACCATATTACAGCTAGCGTTAACCGCAGCAGCATAAGCGTCATCAGACGAGTACCCTGGGGTGCATCCGCGTAAGTGCAAAGCGAAACACATGAAGTGAAAAACAGCAGCATTTTAATCCACATGATGCGGCAGTGCGAAAAAGTACGACGAATTTGAAGCCGGTCGTAAAAGCTTAATTAAGCGTAATAACAGAAAATAATACCTGGTCAGTTAAAATAAGCTGCTTTGGGTCAGAGCAAATTTGGCAATACTCAATTTTTGGTACACGTGTATATTCACTTAGCTCTGCACGATATTTCGCTTAAAGACCGATTCGTTTGGTGTGCAAACTTTTAAGTTTGCCTCTCAGGGTTCTTACTGGATGGTAAATAGTTTCAACTGTCCCACGTCATTTAACCAACGACGCTCCATATTCCTAATTTAATATTTCCTCAGTTGCCTTTATCCGCTTGGTTTTGTTATCAATGTTAGCGGTAAAATTACCAAGTAATCAAATAGTGGCTAATAAGTATCCTGCTCTGGGTAAACACACGGACTTTCTCACCTGCTGATACACTTTGGAACAACTATTTGTCTACCCCATGACAATAGCTATGCTTTATCCCGTTTCTCATTGCATTTCACAACATAGATGTCAGAGTATTAATTTAACCGACCTTATTTTGACACTTGCACTTGCTAATTGTAGTTTTCTTAGCCCTGCTTACGTAACCGTTTTCCAAAAATTCGCTAAGGATTGATCAACTCCAATTTCACTTGAGACCAGAACGATAGGATAATCCCGTGAATGTTCCTTCTGTTGCGTATCTATGAACAGGGAATAATTAGACCGGCTTGTGGGAATGAAAAGTCCAAAACAAAATCTCAGCAAACACTCCAACCAATTACGGCCCACATTTTCCTGCCCAGCCGTCCCCGCCATACCGGCTTATTTGAAGTAAGGAAGTTTGTAGTGTAAGCCAAGAAAACAAGAGGAGGAATCGCAGAAATAATGTTACTACCGAGCCATGAGAATAACTATGGGAAGCCGAACAGAAATCTGACCATAGAAGTCGGTTAAGAGACGGTGAAGGTTTGGTAATGCCACGCTTTGAACCCTATCAGTAGATTCTCCAACAACGTGCTCCAGCAGCAAAGTTTAGTGTCCACTAGCCCGTCGCGACAGGTGAGTTCCATTCTTACCCGGTTGGCACACAATTTGTGGAGCTTCAACGGGTGACCCCTGAGATTAGGCAGCTTGGTGGGACTAACTTCCAGGAAAAGTTTGGACCGAACTTACCTGGTAGCTTACGGTAACAATCAATGTCCTGCACGTCTTCGGTAAGAAAGCGTTCTAGGTACCGATGCCTCCATTAACCCTGCACTAACCTTGTACACAATACCAAAACCGTCTCTAATTCCATTTTGTCTCTCACAAGACAGGATGGACAAGCTTTGATACAGTATTTTGCGTAAAGTCGCACAAAAGCTGAGAGGTATGTATGTATTTAACACTTGCCCAATAAACATTTGGCAGAGTGCCACAACACATGTAAAACAAAATCAAAAAAGTGAGTAAGAGGACTGAAAGCAAAGTTCTATGGGTTGGATCGGCAGTGAGCTTTCCTGTTGCCCAGGCCTAGGAAGAGATTTGACTTACGGAACCCCACTCCGAGCCTTTGGTCTAAAGACCTGACCGGCAAGACAGCAGAGTGCTTCACGATGACCGATGACAGCCAAGCAGCTCATTCGCCTTCTTTGTGTTCGGAAGCAGTCCACAGAGTAGCCGGTGAACAGCGAGGTTGCTTAACCGCCCTCCATTTGATACTCAACTCCAGTTACAGGTGGGAGTGGTCAGTGACCCTATAGCCGGTCACATTGGCTTTGAGACAGCGCCGCACGAGCACTCGTGGTATTTAATGGAGAACTAAGTGATCAGCCCAGAAATCCCCAAGCTCTAAGACGCTGCCGCTGACTGTTCGTGACTGCTTATCCATCCCGCCTGCGAAGCAAACGAGACTCCTTCGCAGTTACCTCCAAAAGCAAGGCATTCCCCGAGCCGCAACCTGGGGACGCGCCCGATAGGGTACAGCTCCGCCACGGGACAAAAGCTGAGGACGGCCTCACATAACTGTCTGCCATTAGGACACCGAGGGTGCGGTGAATAAACCGCCTCTCACGAAACCCTCTACAAGCAGCCTTCCTATAATTGTCTCCAGAGCAAAGCATTGAGATGTGGACGAAGACTACTGCAGCCTACTGAGTGACAAGAGAAACCTTACTGATATTAACAACATAGCTCGTGAGGGACTGGCACCTGACTCATGCTTATCGTTGTCGTGGGAAGCTGCACTGATAGACCCCACGACAAACGCATGACCTTAAAACTGCACAATCTCGGAGGAGCTTGGAAATTGCGTGTTTAACTGGTGAAAAGTGGACGGGTGCGCAGCTGTTGCTTAAAAACCTAACAACTTAAGGGCTTTGGGATGGAGCCTATAAAGACGACTGTGTCGTTCTGGTTCTGCCACTTGTACGGGACTATCCCAAATTTAAGCTCTCTAACTGTGTTTTTGATGGAGTGTAACCTACTAGCAGAAGCCGTCTAACAGCTGGTGAGCTTCCGCGTTATAGAATGGGTAGCAACTTACCTGCAACTGTATCTTAGAAAACAAACCAAATTCCCCATTCAGGCCGAAGAAGAGTGCCAGTCGTCCCATCCTTACTTCAAGGTCGCTGACTTCGCCAGTACGAACTGTTCCATCTTATAAGTAAAAACACGACCTGCAGCGTGCCCGCCTCTACTTCTCTACAGTGTATTACACCTAGTAATTGGATCGCTATGAAGGAGCCCCAAGCTGCAACCAACCAGCTATAGTGCGGAACCAGAAAACATGCTCATAGGTTGCCGTGAACTACGTGCCGATAGATCCCCAGTAAGTTTAGTGGCCGTACTAGAGAAATCTGAAGTATCGCAGCACGGATGTCCGCCATCAGTGCTGTTCAGAAATTTATGAAAAGCGCGGGTAACTAAGGCTCCAAATCTGAAGCCACTGGGTGGAACAACTTTGAGGACATACCTGCGACGCTCACCTGGACAAGCAACCAACACAAAACAATCAAATCACCCGCATTTTGCAATTCTGACAAAGCAAAGGAAGCCAGCAACTTAAGCAACTCAATACAAGTCACCTGAGGCGTCCGACTTCAATAGCTCCAACTACTTGCTGTCGACTCCGAAGGAGACAATTACCCTCACATGGGAAACAACTTGGCGAAACATGACTGCGAATATCCGCTAGGATAATTGGTCAGATGCAATGTTGTCACTGTCACGTCACTAGTCAGCAATGTTCCAGGACGTGTTGGGTATACTTCTGGCAAACGTCTGTTTAAAACACCGCTACGTGGTGCATATGACCGGCTACTCAATAAAGTCACTGCCCCAATAACGCATTGGCAAGTTGGCCAATACCACATTTCACCAATTCTGTGCATAAATCGGCTCTCCTATGACTACTCCTACATATGTCATTAGTGACATGCTACTATGCTTAAAATATGTTTGCAGTGCATTCGTTGTGGTTCGCTCACATGAACAGCACTGTGTACACAACCTCATCGGACTGGTTCCTCATGTACATACATCACATTAAGGTTCTGATTCGTGTCGCCACTTCTCGCATACTGTAAAGATAGACTTCATAAAATCGTTGGGCCATGTGGGCACACCCTACTGACTCCATCTGTA
>CALYDF020006605.1:0-13251 GCA_944474145.2 Dicrocoelium dendriticum
CGACCCATCCTCAAAACGCTTGGTCCTTTCTCCAGGAAATAAAAACCACACACTGGTCCAAATGGAGCTCATTCCGCCATTCCGGAGGCGCTACCTTCATGGGGTCTAAACAAATGGGTTTAGCTTGCCTCGTACTCGGAGAACAATTTACTCACCTGGAATAATATATGTACATGGATCCCCCGTTCCACAATCGAAGACAAACAACTCTGGCGTGATTACCTTCACTGCCCCAAACATTCCTATTCGCCAGTCACCTGGAGCTATTCTGATGTCATTTCACGGACTGCGTTGCGCACGTATACGTGGCTATTCCGATGGTCTTCCATGGAATTTTCACTTGGCTATGGAAACAGTTACACTTACTTACATTTGCAGGAATCCCAAATCCAATTTGCGGGGAATGGCGTTTTTACCTATTAAGGACATATTCAGCCACAAGAAACAACTTCACTCACCGGCCCCAATGACAAGTCCAGCGAGGATAGCTGGACATGGATTGCCAGCCGAGCATGAATATAATAGAAGAGCCGGCCTCTATTAACAATATTTTTACTCACCTGCATCATTATCATTCGACACTTCGAATCCTGCATCATTGACCAGCTCCAACGACTGCTGCCGTCTCAGAACTAAGCCATTCGGCCAACCAACGAAGAATTTTGGCTGTCAACCGACTGCGAATAATAGAATGCAAAATCGGTCTATACGATGCATAACCGACTTGCACTACTCTTCAACGAAAGCTACGGCAGTGTTCCAGGACGTGGTGGGTTTTCGCCTGGCAAGCGTTCTCCCTATAAAAAGCCACAAATGTCCGCTTAACAACACTGCAACGTGGCGGATGTGACTCGTCACAAAATAAAGTCACAGCTAAGCATTTCACACTGACGCAGTCCTCAGCCTTCTACATCGAACCTGTGCAACTAATTCTGCTATGAAGAATGCTTTGTTGGAGCACAGATCATCTCCGTCTCGTAATGGTTATTGGTTGCAAAAAACCTTGTTTAGGCTCCTGTGCTCACGGATCACTACCTGGCGAAATTACCCCCCAATTTGTGTTTTGACGGATTTCTGCGCGCCACAGCGCCATGATGTCCCTGGGTCTGACTATTACCTGACAGTATGCTCACTCATACGGACAACATCTTTTCTTTTATAACTTTCATTAAAACGAAATGTTTTAACATTCCACAGAAGTTATGCTTGCATGCATATTTGATCACGCCTTTACAGGTGTCTCGTTTTACCGAGAATATACTATTTATTTATTTATTTATAGTGCTTTGTCCGCAGATGACTTGAAAGTGTGCAGAGTAATCCGCACACTCAATGATTGCGATTTACATCAGCAGGATCTCGACCGCCTTTCGACATGGTCTGCAGAGGTTAAACTTCCGATCAACCCTGCCAAGTCGCAATTCATGAGTTTGGGTAAGTATGATCACCGCCGAACGTACACAGTGGATGGTCAACCGTTGCATCCCGCTCCTTTCGTGCGCCACCTCGGTGTACTCTCACGCTGTGACCTAAAGTCCGTTGACAACACGAATAGGCTGTACCAAAGCAGCCTTCGGATGCTATGGGCTCTCAGGCGCAGCTTTAGCACTTGGTCCGAAGAGATTGCTACTCGCCTCTTCGTCTCGATAATACGACCAGTGCTGGAGTATGGCACTCCCGCATACTGTCCCATCACCCGGGGCGAAGTAGAAAAGCTTGAGCGGGTGCAGCATGTAGCCACCAGGCTGATTCCCAACTTACGAGGTATGCCATACGAAGACCGATGTAAGAAACTAGGGTTATACACCCTATCCTATCGTCGGCTGAGAGTTGACCTCATCATGACGCACCGGATATTACACCTGGGTATTACCCCATGTTGAGACAACTACTTCATCTGCGCACACCAAGCTGCACGCGAGGACACCGGTATAAACTTATCGTCCGGATTTGAAGCGGGTCGCCCATCAACTCCGTATTGAACGCAGAGTGGTGAACGTCTGGAACGACCTGCCTCAGCGTATAGTAGAAGCCAACACAGTGTCTCAATTCAAGATGCTACTGGACATACAATTTGCAGACGCAAAGTACGGAGAGCGAAACGATAAATAAAGAGTTCATGTCCAAAAACGACGAATGATGCAGCTACGCAGAGCAACCTCTACTCGGTGCTTTGCACCAGTTCTCAGTTCTCTGAGCAGGTGCCTTCACCACTGGTGATAAAACTGTCTTTAGCCCCTCCGATGATGTAGCAACAGCAGCGTATGTTTTTAGCTCCATTGTCCATGTCTTACTTTTGTTAGGGCCATTGACTTCACCGGAAGGCTTTATAGCGGATGTTGCCTGCTTTTTCTTCTTGATAACAGAACGAACGCTCTACATTTCGCAGCCGGGTATCAAGAGATTCGTCTCTCCTACGAAATACTGTGCGGCCTTGCCGGCGGCTGCAGCAATTGGCACAACTGAAAAGCAACTTTCCGCTTGAGGCCAGCGCTGCCTACTGCTCGGTATTCAGCTCCGTACAAAACTGATGGTACCATCGGTTGCAGACATTGCATTGCATGCCGCCAGATTCGTCAGTTACTGGTATATTGCAGCTTCGGCCGCCACAAAGTGCGATAACCTCAGAATCCGAGCCATCAGGAACAACAGCCTCGGTGCATTGCGAGGCTGACATAGCGGAACACAGAGTGATGATAACACGTATGCAATAGTTAAACGACATCAAAAAAGGCAAAAACTGGGTTAAAACTGGGAAAAACTGGAAAAGTTACCAGTAGGCGCAGAAGACGCTTTGACCAGAACCGCTTTAATCGATCCAACATATCTTGGATCACAGTAAATTTGACAATAGTCAAATTTCGTTTCAAGTCTTTATTCAACCACTGTTTTCTAGGTTATTGCAACTGAAAATCTCCATCAGTATGGCACGCCAAAACGAATAGTTACCGCGTAGCACTGTGTTGTCTCTGGCAGAAATACATCGCAGTGATCAACGGTTTGCAGATTCATTCGCATTTACATGCGTTAGCCGCCGTGTTACATTAATATTAACTTACTGTTTGCCACGCAATCCTGAACGTCAAAAATGTATGCAACCGTACAGCATGTAGCCGTTGGCGTCCCCATCCAGCAAGTGTTTGCGCCTTCCACGCTGGAAATACATGTCAACGATTTAATCTGAACACGTCCGATTAGCTCATCCATGTCTTCAACACTTCCATGCTTCCTAATAACCAAAGATCTGAACAGCTCACCATCATCCACAGCCATAGCGATAGCAGAAAAACCACTATGGCCACAGAAATATTATAACAACTATCACACATATGTACCCTTACCGGTAACACTTCCGATGGCATCATAATTAACACACAATCCATTTCTCCACACACCACTCAGCTATTTTCACCTATTGCACATTCATCCTCCTTGGCAACGTCGCTAGGTAACCACGTTGCTATGTACCATTTGTACCACGGAACGTCCCGAAACAACACAATTTTTTGTTACAGTAATCCCACGGTCCGGCGTTGAGTAACCGTTTGAGGAATGTAGCCTTACTTTTGCTTGGGAAATGCTTTGAAATATTTAATGTATTGGTACAGAAACTGCCTGTGTATTATAAGCGGAGATGAATTTTTACAATGCAGCAAGTGGAAGGGTGAGAAATCCACACGGAACGTTAATTGCAGGGATGTTACACATAGGCGATTTAAAAGGCAACATTTTAAGGCAATTTATTTATTTTCTGTGACTGCTAATGAACGGATATGCGTAAATAATAAGTGTGGAACTTACGGACTATGCCGGGAAGCTAATCTTGAAGTAAATGTGATGTTGAGAATCTGTTGAAATAAGAAAGAAATAACTGTTATGACAAAGGGCATCACTATGTGCATGGTTTATAAGATCCGGAATAACATGCGGAAATGAGATAATGAATAATGGTTGACTAACATCTATTACTCTATGTTTGCGCATATAAATGGGTAATGTTAAATGAGGATACACTGAATAGGGTTTGTTGTTAGTGTCAGTGAAGATGACTGTTTGCAAGTGTTAAGTTTGTTCAGTTATTTGTATATGTGTTTGGGAAGATCTATGCAAATAAGCTTAAGTTGGTATGTGCTCAGATACCAAAGTGCATAGGTAAGCCGAAGATGAGAAGGCGTACATTTAAGCCATATATAAATATATTTATACTGATATATATATATATACGAAAGTAAAAGTAAGTATGTTTACATTTTTAAATATAAATAAATAAATAAATATAAATGTGTATAGATATATAGGTATTTACGCACACACTTGCATATATATCTGTATAAATGTATGTGTGTCCATCCGTCTTAATAAACTACCTATGTAGATGACGGGGTGAATATTTATATACATATATATATATATATGAATATATATATATATATATTGTTTCATAACCAGGGATAAACGTGCTCCAGATTTTGGGCAGTTGACATTTATAACGGAGGTTATGAGGAGTTGCGTGACAGTGACCAAGAAGCTTATGGTGCGAGCACGGCGTTGCCGAAGTTAAATGATCACAATCACTTGTTGTTGGAGGCATGCGTTTTCGTATTTTGCTGTGTCTGTGGCCAGGCAGAGGACGGATGCTCGTACAAAGGGACAATGGTTGGCTTGCGCTGCACCATCCACAGTTCCGTCCACACACGGCATACCCGTAGTACAGCGGAAGAAATAAGACCGGGAAACAGGTGTAAGGGAGCCACGTGTTATCGAAAGAGCCGGCGCACAATCCTTTAAACGCAAACATAATGACGCTGCATTTGAAGAATGAAGCGCACACAACGTGGTGGCCGGACCGTAGTCCACTGCAAACTGAGTGCATATAACGAACCTTCGAGGGTAGCACGACCACGAGGACCGTGCACCACGTTCCCTTCCATCAACAACCAATTGATAAGTGGATCCAGTATGAACGAGGTGGTGGGTGATAGATAGCTATGCAGGTGGTCAACATGCACAACAAGGACAGCCACACGGGGTATGTCAAGCAACCGCCATTCACTTTAACCGACAGTCTGAAATGGAATACATGCCAAAATGCATACAGATACTGCGGCTGAACTGTTCCCTAAATTACCATAAGAGGTAAGTTTCTTAGCGACGAATCCGCGATAAGTAATAAATGTCCATTACTTACCTATTATTGCTGTAAACGCGCCAAAATCGCCGAAGATAAGGGCAATTAGCGGAAGCAACGTGGCCAGTTATTAGAATATTAATCAGGTATGCAGAAGAAACTACATGGAGTGGAATGAAATTTATGTAGCCCAAAAATCTGTAGTTTAAGTGCAAGCTTGTTTAGCCCAACTGCGGTGAAGATGCATCAAGAAGGGAACAACAGCCTCAGCAGAGAGCACATATTTGTATATATATATATATATATATATATATATATATATATATATATATATATATATATATATGTATATGTGAGCGTTCACCGACTGGGCCATCACGCACTGGCATGTTAGTATCTGTAGGACGGACTGCGGTCTCGCAAACAGACACGCCATTGATCAATGGAATTCGCAGTGGAATGGCTAGCGCAGATGGGTAAGTTGGCTGGTTCGAAGGAGGTGGATGGGTACCCATTGCTTAAAAGAACCCAGGGAGTATCGTCCTGTGGCAAGTTTGTATCTTATTGTGGCTCGCGCGGCCTCTCGGCTGCAAAGTAATTCGGCATTTCTTGCACGATATGTAACCGAGGTCATGCAGAATTTCGCGCAGTAGTTTAAAATGATAAGCGTTGGTGGCTTCTATCCCAATTATTAAGTTGCATAACAAATTTCAATCAGTGTGTACTGACAGAGTAACCCATGTGGAATCCAGGAGATGTGTGTGGTTCCGGATGAAAGAGAGTACACATACATAAAGATATATATTTACATATGTATACTTCTAATCGTATATATATATATATATATAATATATATGTACTGGTCCCGCAGAGAAGATAAGCGGAACCGGCGCGGTGTCTGCATACCGGAGTGTTCTCATGCACTGATGCGCACTACGGTGCAAGCACAGCCTTCTGTGGGTTTCATTCTCCGAAATGCAGCGTGTTTGCCTTCCCTTTAAGGGGTGTTGGCCGCCGTTGTTTGAGGGTTCCTCACATGCACATGCCTCCTGGTATTAATCCCTCCGGTTTACACTGCATAATGCAAGTTGCTACGGAAAAAACCATACAGGGTAACGTTATAGTTGAGAAGCAGCGGTGGATGTAAAGCTTTCGTTAAATAAGCGAACCAGATGCAATGAACGTGACGGACGTTTGGACCATTCAGAAATCTTCATCACTAGGTGAGTGAGCGTGTATGTAGCTCTGAACCCACCAAGTGTGAACACTGAGATTTGGTTTTGGAAGCTTCATCAGAGGCCACATTGAAAACACGAAATCATTCCCAACCGCACGTTCGATAAAAAAGCACGTACGGCAGTATAATTATGTAGTATGCTTATGAAGAAATCTTACCTGAGAACATGTTGTGAATTACACGGTGATGAACATACCATGGATTTATGCATTACTCCGGAAACGAAGAGACGGTCAGAGTAGGCATGCATACGAAGGGCATATGCACCCGTGCTGAATGCCATCTGTTACAGATTCATATACCAACCTTACGTCCTAAGAAGCATTTCCGCAGTAAAAATGGTAAATTGGATTCATACCAGCAGTGTCTGGTCACTGAAGAAATGGACAGGGGTTCAGGTAACAAAAAGGTGAACAAGCCATGCACTTGCCATAGGTGCAACGGAGTATATACGCAGCGGCACATGTTACATGCTGGGAGACTAGTAGTGCCGCATCATTCCAGTAATCATCGCAGAGCGAGGCGTTCTAAATGGCATGTATTAAAATTCCATGCCCTTGCGGGATGTGCAACGGAGTAGATGGGGGCGGCATATGCGATGTCGTGGCAGAGCGGTACTTAAGCGTCAACCATTTAGTAATGACGGATTGACTTTGGTAGCAAAAGCCGCATTAGGGCACACAATGCAGTTAACCTAGGGGAAAGGAGGTACGTACTGGGCGACCGTTACGTTAATGCTGAGCAGCAGTCCCGGATCAGTCATGCAGGCAGCACGGATACCCATGATTTGAGAAAGCATTTGTTAACGGCGAACAAACTAACTGCCTGTGCGACGGGGTATCTTGGTTGCAGGACAGATTTAGTGGGGAATACCTTTAATGACGCATCTCTCAGGGATACACAGGTGTGCTACGTCATCATCATCATCATCATCATCATACACGTTAGCTAGAGGTGTGGAACACCTCAGCTGCTGTGCCGCAATACATGGAAAAAAGGAGAATAAACTGCAACTGGTGCAAGCTGGCTGATGTACCGTTAACAGATGCGCATTGTTCCGGTAAGCTACCAGCCGGCTACTGTGCACCAAAAAATTACTACGCAAAATTATAGAAGGCTAAATAATGAGATCGTGGTTGGAGGGGGAGGCTAAGAGGGATGGGATGGGACAAAGAAACTCCCAGCAAGAACGCCACAGAGGTCCGGTACTAGCCATATCAGGAAGTGTGTCCAACCAAACGTGTTCATCGTCTTTCGGACCACAACCGGGTAGCCGAGACGCTGCAACCGAGGCCAACTCCAAATTGAGGGCCTTCATTCCTCTGTACCAAATGGTCGCTTGGCCGCCCCTCCTCTTCTTCCATCCCCACTCCCGGCGCGCCAGAAACCACGTGGCGTGAGTCCGTGGGCTGGCATGCGTAACATGCGGTCGAGCCATTGTAGCCTGATGCATGAAATAACCGTGCTGAGCCCTTCAGTTTCTTTTCGTGTGCCGTAAACAAGGCCTGCAACACGCTCGTTGCTCACGCGGTGTTCCCACCAGATGTGAGGTGAATGACCAATGCACCCGGTGGTCTAAATTAACTAGTCTCTTCAGGTCCGCTGCCTCAAGCGGACAGGTTTCACAACCGTACAGCAGGGTGGAACGTACCGCTGCATTGTACACTGTACCCTTCTGGGCAAGAGTGATGTCGCGCCGGCGCCACAAGTGCCGAAGTTTAGCAGAATCGCCGCTAGCTTTCCCTATACCATTTGTGATTTCAACTTAATCCCACGGGCGCTGATAAAACTTTCCAGGTAGTTGAATTTTTGTACGACTTCTGGCTGATCCCCACCAGGGGTCAGCGTAGGAGGCGGTCCAGACAAATCTTGAGGAAACCCTTTGAATTTCGAAGTTGCGAAGCGAAGCCAGAAGTCACGGACAGCTAGTGCTACTCTGTCCAGTGCCGCTTGGCACGTTCGTGAACAGTCACAGATCACGGCAATATCATCAGCATACTCTGAGTCAAGAGGTCGTTCTCCGGGGAGTAGGTCCACACCTTATAAGTAGTGTCCTGTGAATGCGATTTCCATGACTTCGTCAACAGCGAGGTTGAAGAGAAAAGGTGACGGGGGGCATCTTTGTCTCACGCCGCTGGATATAGTAAACGGCGGGGAGAACTTGCCCGTAAGCCCTCACTCTGATTAAGCCAATTGATTACCAGCGGATCCCTACAATGACACTAAAAGTCAACAAACCAGCGAGCGTTTGATGGAAACCATTCAAGAGAGCAGGTGTTGGAGAGATAAGGAGCAACTCCTGTAGCAAAGATAAATGCCACGTACGATGACTCCCTACGGCTGAAACGTGGTGACGTTGGTGATACAACTAACCGATAATGGTACTAAGGGAGAGAGTTTAGACGGCTGTCAATGGCATTAGTGTGAATCCTTAAAAATGCCATTGCACATATGAAGTGCCGCGGAGTAATTCAACAGAAAGCAAATGTATGTGAAGCGCGCAGTCCCAGAGAGCAGTAACATGGTGGCTCTTACCAGGCTCCGGATATGCGCACACATGGTTGGCGCATTGCATTACATTCGCCATAAGTGCTTTCCCGCATTTCTATAACGTACGCATCCATACACTCAGAGGATGCTGCGGAAGGTTGCCGGGGTGCGATCCACCGACATCCATGTAGGGTGTCCTCCGCAGAGTGGCTGTGACGTGCCGCCACATAGCAAATGTGAGCACATAGTAGCCCCCACTGACGACTGAACTCACAATCACATTCACTGCCCCGTGTGATGTATACCCGACGCACTTTCGACCGAGGACAGGTAACAAACCATTAAGGCTCATCTGACCTACAACCGAGAATCGTTGACGCACGGTAATGGGCCATGAACACATTGCCTGCGAAATCGTTTACGTGTGCGGAAACGGACGCCACTGAGGACACCTCCGATGGAACAGCAATTACGCTAATGCACCGCCTAACTATGATGCTGTTCCTTTCGTGCATGATATTGTTCAATCTAGCAACCACGCAGGTGAACAGAGTGAGTAGGGATGACCTCTCAGACAAATGCTCCTTCAGATGTTTGTTCTCATTCTCTACCCTGTTCGTAGTGTGGCAGCCAAAACGCACCGTATCCATTAGTCTGTGAGCTGCCCAAGAGTCCGCGTGAGGAACCCACGTTGCGCACAAATAACAGTGGCATTTCAGATTGCCACGCCGCACCGCGTTCAATTTTCTTTCAAAAACAGACGCATCACGAGTCTATATAAGGTTATGAATCCAACCCCGTAACTGCATTCGGCGAGCATCTGAGATCCCACGTAAGCGACCGCAACGTCGAGCCATGTCCAAGTTCACATGTTATCGGCAAAACACGACCTTCGCTTTGGGATAAAAACGTCGAAACGCCCGAACCTGAGCAGCACATTTATCCATCATCACAGTCTGGCAACGTGCGCTGCTAGGCACCATCTCCCGCATCGCCTGCACCGCTTTCCCGTAGCTGTTGGACGCCTCATCAGGTAATAGGGCGTAGACAAAGGAAATCCCTAGACCTGTGACGTCCACCAGCACGCAATGCCACAAAATGTAGCCACCATAATTGAGTTGGTGTGTCGCGTCGCATAATATCACCTCCCCATAACGCTTCACAATGCTGCGAATTATCGATGGAGAGAAGAACACATAACAAATCTGGCTGCCCTCAGACACCCATCGGCACACACCGTGCCCTTCCAAAAGCGCTGCCACCTCCGACACTTCACCTGCGGTTGCATTCTGATGACGAATGCGCAAGTTGCCCAGGTCCAAACGGGTTACACGTATGCCGTATTCCTGATAGATGAAGTGCCGCAAATCAGGTGTGCTATGTAAACTGCCCATCAGATTCAGATTCAGCTGGACTGGAACGCTGGGAAAATCCCTTGAGTGTTCCTTCTTGAGCAGATCGTTGAGCCAAATGATAAGGTGCTAGTTCTTGATAGATCTAAAACGAGACACCCGAAACACACCCTGGTCAACCAATTACTGCCCACATTCCCTGCAATAGCATTCCGCGCTATGCAGGTTAAGTGAAGTAAGAAAGAAGTGGAAAGTAAATGGAAGATAAAGGGGAATGAAAGTCGTGAAAATGAAGGATAACACCAAGGAGTGCAGAGAATGACGGAATAAGAACTATAAGTTCGAAGATGGATATGATCAGGAGAAGGGAAAGGTTTCGTGTTGCCACCCAAGAGCGTCTAACTGATGCTCGAAACCCTTAACCGTAGGTTCACTTACTACACTTTCTGGAAGGGAGTTCCAGCGCTCGACAACTCTACGCGATAACCGAGTTTCCGCCCTGATCCGGTCAGAAAACGGCTTGTGTAGCTTCATGGGTGGACCGCAAAGACAAGGCAACCTAGCCGGGCTAAATGGCCAGCTCAAGTCCGGTCCAACCTTCGCTGTTAAAATGCGGTAAGTAAGGATTAGGTCTCCTCGAAGCCGCCGGTAGGGCATTGAATACATACCCAAGCTAAGTAGACGCTGGGGGTACGATTTCCCCCGTAATCCCTCGACCAATTTGGGTCCTACTCTCAAAGCCCTCTCAAGCTCCATTTTGTACCGAACAAAGCAGGGTGGGCAAGTCTGGACGCAGTATTCCAGATGGGGCCGGACGAAAGCTGAGAACAGCTTCACGAATATGTCGGCAGTTAAGACCCGAAAGAACGGCGTATTAACCACAGCATTCTGAAACGTTTACTAGCGGCCTTCTTCCAGTTGTCACCAGAATGCAAAGCCGAGGAACGAACGACACCTAGGTCTACCTGGTTGGAGACAAGGGGGAGTTCGACCCCACCGAGTACGTAGCTCGAAGGCGGGATAGTTGTTCCTATACGAAGGACGGAACACTTAGCCTGATTTATGGGCAGTAGCCACAAAGTAGACCAGTCCCAGAGTCTGTCCAGTGCATGCTATATGGCCTCAGAACCCTCAGGAACATTTACAACATTCCATAGCTTAAGGTCATCAGCAAACAATAAGGATGATACCCCAAGCTCTCCAGGGAGGTCGGTTACGTAGATGGAGAACAGCATCGAGCCAAGGACCGAGCCATTTGAGACACCGCTAAGGACCGCTTGCTCAAAGGATAAGGTGCGACCCACACGTACACACTGCTCTCTTCCCTGCAAGAACGCAGATACCCAGTGAAGGGCGCGACCAGATACGCCGTAGGACCTTAGCTTTTGTGATAGCCTCAAGTGGGGTACCCTACCAAATGCTTTCGAGAAGTCTACGAAAAGCACATCCACCACGTGGCCATTGTCCACCACCTCAGCCCAAGCTTCACGAGCAACCAACCAATTCGTCAAACACGAAAACGCCTTCCGGAATCCATGTTGTGCACTACTGAGTAGATGAAATCTATTCAGGTGACATTCCAACGAATCTCTCGCCAGCTTTTCAAGCAGTTTGACAGCGACGCTAGTCAGACTAACTGGCCTATAATTGGCTGACAGACTCCTGTCGCCATTTTTGAAGATAGAACAGATGACAGCCTCCTTCCATTCGGAAGGTAACGTACAGCTGTCAAGTGATTTCTGAATCACCATCGTCAGCGGTCCACTCAGTTCCACCGCCGCCTAATGCAGAAGCTTCGGGTGAATTGAATCAGGTCCTGCTGCTTTGGAAGGGTTCAGTTCCTGCAGCAGTTTCAGGACTTTCGTTTCCACCACAGTAAACTCAACTAAATAATAACCATCAGGTACTCTGGGGACAAATTCAAGGCTAGTCAACGCGGCCTCACGTACAAAAGCCCATGTATATTGTTCCCCAAGTACACGAGCCTTATCTGAGTCCGCTTACGCACGAGTTCCATCGGCCCGCATCAAAGTTGGGATTACCGAAGTTGAACCACAACGTCTCTTAACATAACCGAAGAACGTCTTCGGATTTTCCGAAGCTCCGTCAGCCAAATCCTTTTCGCACACCAGCCGAGCTTTCCTTAAGTGTTGTTTACACCTATTTCTAGCCTCGCGGTATCTATCATAGGTGCTAGTTGATGGGGCCGCACGCCAAACTTCCTTCTGGTGCACCGGAGAAAGCCGACGGTTGCGTGCAAACAACCAGGGGTTACCCAAGTGAAAATCATGACTATGCCTCATGAAGTAGCTTCACACCACATATTTCCCTTCCTTGAAAACCACGGAGAATCGCGCCTCGCAATTGTAGGATTTGTATCTATATGCGTTAGTCTCCATGTTGCATAATTAGTACCTTACCGCTTGCCACGCGATCCTGAACGTTCACCATGAACGCAACGGTACATGATGTAACCGTAGCGTTCCCCTTCGGGAAACTGCTTCCTCCTTCCACGATGGTACGCCGCAGCAGACTTGGAGGATGCACGGGATAACCAAGCCGTCGCTTCAAGCTGAAACTATTCCAATCGCTTCTCCAGGTCCTGAACACTTTCATACTTCCCAATAACCAATGATCTGAACAGCTCACTATCATCCACAGCCATAGCGCTAGCAGAAAACACAAGTATGGCGGCCAAATAAACAAAACAAACATGTAGCGATTGTAAATAATTTGCTTATTTTGCATTTTCACGTTTACCTATTTTGCTGCAGTTGTTGTACAGCTTTGTTTTAATTAACTGTATATACACACACACGCTTGGATTCCAGCTCGTCTTCCGTGGTTCTTCCTTGGTTGCCGCTGGATTGTTGTGATTGTGCGCATTGCTGCCTGCTTGGTTCACGATCGGACTCTACGTACAAGTACATTTCGGCATACCTCGGGATTTACGGCCGTCCGACGCTAAGGTGCATCAGGATACTTTATATGTGAGGTAAACCTGACTGACTTGGTATTCTCCTTTACCGGTTCCTCCATATAAT
>CALYDF020006606.1:0-13257 GCA_944474145.2 Dicrocoelium dendriticum
AAAAAGTAGAAGCCGCGATCAAAATTCACGCACAATAATATGCCTCGACGGGGAGTCGAACCCCGGTCCACGAATTTCCGGTCCGTTGCTCTACCACCTGAGCTACCGAGGGCTGACGATTAAGTGCGCAAATTTTAATACATGTCTTCTGCTTGGTGCGCGACGTGTTGCCAATAAGCTCACAGTACCTGTCCTAATCGTCAGCTCTCGGTAGCTCAGGTGGTAGAGCAACGGACCGGAAATTCGTGGACCGGGTTCGACTCCCCGTCGAGGCATATTATTGTGCGTGAATTTTAATTGTGACTTCTACTTTCTTCGAAATTCACCCTACTCACAAACATCCACCATTAATCTACCATCGCCCATTGGACGTCTGAA
This sequence comes from Dicrocoelium dendriticum, assembly GCA_944474145.2. Taxonomy (NCBI): domain Eukaryota; kingdom Metazoa; phylum Platyhelminthes; class Trematoda; order Plagiorchiida; family Dicrocoeliidae; genus Dicrocoelium; species Dicrocoelium dendriticum. The sequence goes on from CALYDF020006606.1 coordinate 379, forward strand.
AGACAGGAACTTCGGTCTATTGGGAAGTGACGGGTGAGTGAGCCAATCTGCAACATCAGGACACGTACTGTGAGCTTATTGGCAACACGTCGCGCACCAAGCAGAAGGCATGTGTTAAAATTTGCGCGCCTAATCCTCAGCCCTCGGTAGCTCAGGTGGTAGAGCAACGGACCGGCAATTCGTGGACCGAGGTTCGACTCCCCGTCGAGGCATATTATTGTGCGTGAATTTTAATCGTGGCTTCTACTTTCTTCGAACTTCACACTACTCACAAACATCCACCATTAAAAGTGGAAAAGTTGAAATATAAGGGTAAGTGAGTCGTTAAAAACAAAACCGGAATATATAAAACGGTTTAAAGAAGTCCACGGTACGTATTTCAACAAGCATCCGACCTTATTAATAAACATTGCTATGGGTTCAACGGCCTAAAATTTATCTCCTACCACATACAACCGTGTGTACCGAAATCACACTGCCGAAAGAACATTATTTCTAGTGGCGGATAGGACGGTCCGTAGGATAAGTCCGCTGGGGAAAGGCTAATTTTTGTCATGGCGGGAAAGGGTTTCGCTACCGTTGTCCTCGGTAACATCCAAGTTTGTTTGAATGCCTGCAGAGTATATTCTTAATTTTTGTGGTATTAAGGTGTGGGGAGATAGAAGATAATGGTATTTGGATTTGCTTCGCGAAAACGGTTATGACAAATTAAGGTGATGACCACAGGCGTAGTTGAAGTTCACGGCATAGTGGAAAGCAGACAAATGCTAAATAAAAGTGTAATGTTAACGGCTGCTTTATGGAGCAAATATATATTAATACAATTGTTTCATGTATGTAAAGTTTATGCTTGCAGATTGCTCAACACGGGGCCACAGCTTGAAACTTTTCAAACCTCGGCGGAACCATATCCGGTCCGATATCACGTTATCCACACGGGTTGTAACTGAGTGGAACAATCTTCCTGAATGTGTTTGGTAAGTGCCCAGACAGAGGAATGTTTTAAAGAACGATTGGACAAGTACATGCTGAGCATGCCTGGATTCCGCTGGTTTTGCTGCAGCTGCAACAGTCCCTCGGGGAATACAGTTTAGCACCGACAGGTCATCCAGCCAATGAATGGGAGTTGATGGAGCTGACACGGGTCTTCCCTTCTGCTCTCTACAACTCTATGAACTCTATGAACTCTATAAGGGGTATACATATCTCTTGTCTGATTATTGTATTTTTGTATTTTTTAAAATCGCGATGAATGGAAGCGCAATTTACAACTAATAACTCTTACCAACTACCATTTTTGTACATACTTAAGCACAAAGCGACCTATACGCATCTCTTTCAAATCCTGTTATGAGAGCATCAAAATTAGCCTGGTGTACCGGAATACAAATTCCCTCCAGGCCGATTTTTCATGTCAAAAATTAGCCACTCTCAGTCCGCTGTGTCCGACTCCAATCGCCTTCTGACATCCACGATTAATTTCGCGCACCGTCTCGGACTATTATCAACTAGTCCTACAAATTGGTGACCTGGAAAAGCTTATAAGGAACAGGATCTGTGAGCACTTGACTGAGCACAATCTAATTAGAGCGGAACAGCATGGCTTTCTCAAAAAGAAGTCTTGTCTTACCAATTTATTGTGCTTTTTGGACGAGATTACCCGTTGTCTTGATGGTGGGATATCGGTAGAGGTGTGCTATTTAGACTTCAGTAAAGCCTTTGACTCCGTGAATCATCGATTTTTAATTGAGAAACTGACATGGTTTGGATTACATCCTCAACTACTACTATGGCTCTCTGAATTCTTACGTGGAAGGACATTTAGAGTCAGCGTTGGGGAAGCGTGTTCTAGTGTTGGTCATGCCTACAGTGGTGTCCCCCAAGGTTCGGTTCTGGGTCCATTGCTATTTCTTATGTTTATAAATGACCTGGCTCCTCTTCTTGAGGACCCCTGCTACATCTTCGCAGATGACTTGAAGCTGGTCAGTAGGGGAAACCGTGCGACATTGGCTAAGGACATCCTCACTGTGGTGAATTGGTCAAGTCAATGGGACCTACCTCTAAATGCCAACAAATGTCAACTATTGACTAGTAGTGGTAGCGGAATTGCAGTTCAGTCTCCTGTGGGATTTCTATCATTGCGGTGCACTGACGAAGCCCGTGATCTAGGTGTCATCGTAGCGAACAATTTTAAGCCTTCGGCACAGTGTCGCCATGCTGCCAATAAAGCACGACACGAATTATTTCGTCTTAGGAGGGCGCTGAGTAACACTAAAGCAGAAGTATTCTTGCCCTTATATAAAGCAGTGGTCAGGCCACATCTGGAGTGTTGTGTTCAAGCCTGGTCACCGTACCTCCGTAGTGACATCACTTGTATAGAAAAGATTCAGAAACTTGCGACCAGGATGATTGAAGGTCAACGAGGGAAGTCTTATGAAGATCGTCTAAGTAGCTTAGGATTATTTTCCCTGGAACGGCGTAGGTTGAGAGGGGATTTGATAGAGACGTTTAAGATCATTAAGGGACTTAGTGGTATTAGTTCCACCCATCTGTTTGAACTGGCTACGTCAGACCATCTGCGCGGGCATCGCCTGAGGCTTAAACATCACAGAGCTCGTTTGGACATCAGGGCAAAGTTTTTTACGAACCGGGTAGTTAACTACTGGAATAAACTCCCTTCTGATTTAGTGGAGTCTGAGACAGTAGAAGCCTTCAAAAGGGGCTTAGACAATTGTTGGTCCATCCTTTTTCCAGAAATATTGTAGTTGTACTTTAATATGTAGTGTATTTTGATGCTGGCATATGAAAGTGCAGAGATTGCTCTTGTTCTCGCTTCATTCCATTGCAGAAGCAAGAAGAGACAATCCAACGTCGAAGTGCCGGGGGTCGCTTCACTTACCGGCACAAGAACTGGACGCTCGTTAGGCGGAGGCCTCTATCGTCCATCTGACCTGACCTGACCTGACCTGACCTGACCTCGTGGCCGGCACAGCGGGGACTGCTAGTGCAGGGCACGTGGGCATTGTTTGGTTGACCATATGAATCGTGTGTGTTGATTTGGCTCTCCTTTGGCACATCAAGGCACCGGTTTCCCTGTTGGATCAACGACGTTTTCAAAGGTGGAACATTCACGGGATTTTCCTACTGTTCCGGTCCCACTTGAACTTGAACTTGACATTTTTCCTCGTTTGTATTTTTTGGTGAGTTCGTTCATTTTCTCGATTACATACCTGTATTCCTTTGTTTCTTGCGTAATCTTAGTACTTTTACCGTGCTTTCGTTAATCCTGTATCTTTTTGACTCATTTCGTGAATGACATCTGAGTCGTTTCACAGCGTAAACATTCCTACTTTGGCTGTTCCAATTTTCATGGAACAGAGCTCAGAAGTTTGGTTTGCGATATTCGAGATCGAACTGGAAAATAAGGGCATTACGCGGACCGTCCGAAGTACAATCAGCTCGTTCCACGCCTTCCTTTGTCGGTTGTGACGCTGATTGAGGACATTCTACTCTGCCCATTGAATGACGCAAAGTATGTAACGATGAGGCAAGCGATTTTACAAGAGTTACGGCCCAGCGTACGAGCTCGATTTGAACAGCTCAATGGTCTCAAGCTTGGAGATGGCAAGCTGTCGGCGTTGCTCCGCGAACTTCAACGCATCGCTGATCCCTTATACTTGAGCGAAGAAGGGATAAAGGAGCTGTGGTTTGCACGTCTCCCAGAGCCATAGCCGGTAATGCTGTCCATGTTTACAGATACACCCCTGAAAGAATTAGCTACTAAGGCAGACGCTGCGTTTGAACGTCTTCCGCAGCAGACGACCAGTAGCTCCGGTGACGTATTCTCACCGATGAAAACCGAATCTCATATTTGCTCCCAGTCGTTAGGCCGATCTGACTCTAAAGACGAGGAAATTTACGCTACTTCGCAGCAGGATAGCAGCAACGAAGGCTTCGAAGCGGCAGGTGCCACGGTCAAATGCTGACCACGTTTTGGCTACCGTTCACTGCGGCTCGTCTGTTCCTGCACCGAGTACGTCTCGTTCGGCACGGAAGCGCATCGTTTTCCCTGCACGTTCTCAGTCAGGTACTGCCAAACCAGTCGAAGAAGTGTGTTGGTATCACCGCCAATACGGTGCAAAAGCTAGATGTTGTCGGGCTCCCTGTATTAGGCACCACCCAGCTGCTTCACGGAAAGCGAATAGCCCGCATACTAGCACGACAGTCAATAACCGAGCAAATCGCCCGTTATACGTTAAACATCGACGTTCTTCCATCACGTTCCTCATCGACACGGGAGCGGAAGTCAGCGTCATCCCAGAGACCGCTAACGACAAGCACTCAGAGCCTACGTACAATTTGCGTGAGGTCAACGGTTCTCCGATAGCTTCATTCGGTCAGCGCATGATGAACCTAGACCTCAATCTTCGCCGAGATTTTCGCTGGGTCTTCATGGTTGCGTCTGTACCATTCGCAATTATCGGTATCGGCTTCCTCCGACATTTTGGGTTGCTTGTTGCTGCTGGTCGCCACAGACTTTTAGACGACCGTACTAAACTCGGGGTCGAAGGCGTTCTTACGGACGCCCTGATAATCAGTCCCGTTTTTCGAATCGACCATGTACCATCAGATTATGCGAACCTACTGTCTTAATACCCGCGACTGGTACGACCAGCTGCAGAGCTTCCACCAGTCAGGACAGAGGTCGCTCATCACATAGTCACGCGTGGTCAGCCAGTTAGCGCACGACCAAGACGGCTTGCTCCTGACAAACTACGTGCAGCACGAGCTGAAGTTGACCACATGCTTCAGCTCTGTATCGTCGGACCGTCCCACAGCCCATGGGCGTCGCCTTTGCACATGGTCCCGCAGAAAGTCATGGGGGACTGATGTCCTTGCGGCGAATATCGATCTTTGAATACGATTACCACGGCTGATCGCTATCCGATCATACACATAGTGGATCTCACCGCCAGTCTGGCAGGTAAAATTATCTTCAGCAAAATCGACTTGGTGCATGCATACAACCAAATTCCGGTAATCGAAGCAGACATCGCTAAAACTGCCGTGACAACTCCATTTGGTTTGTTCGAGTTTCTGCGCGTGCCATTTGGTCTAAAGAATGCCGCGCAAACCTTTCAGCGCTTCATCGACCAAGTTTGTCGCGGTTTAGACTTCGCTTACGCGTATCTCGATGACATCTTAATCGCGAGCTCTTCACGAGAAGAGCACATGCGCCACGTACGAACACTTTTTGATCGTTTATCTCAACACGGGGTGACGATCAACGCAGAAAAGTGTTCGTTTGGTGTCGACTCAGTAAACGTCCTTCGCCATCGTATCTCCTCTGCAAGCGTCGTGCCACTGCAGGATAAAATTCAAGCCATCATCGACTACCCCGAGCCTCATTCTTTCAAACAGCTCAGGCGTTTTGATAAACTTGTCAACTTTTACCGACGGTTTATACCTAACTGCGCCTGGCCGATGCAACACCTCACGGACCTTCTCCGAGGGAAACTCAAGAAATTCGAATTTCCTGCCACAGCACGCGCTGCTTTTAAGTCGCTGAAAGAGGCCATCGCCAACATAGCTTCTATAGCGCATCACGATTCGACCGCCCCACTGTCCCTCAGTACTGACGCCTCGGACGTGGCAGTCAGCGCTGTTTTGCAGCAACGAGTAGCCGACACGTGGCAGCCATTAGCCTTTTTCTCCAAACGCCTACAACCCACCGAATCTCGCCACAGCACGTTCGGTAGAGAACTAATAGCCATATATCTAGCGATTGGTCACTTTCGACACGTCCTAGAAGGCCGCTCCTTTGTCTTGTTAACCTACCACAAACCCCTGACTTATGCTCGGCTGGACTGTTGACCGATACTATCCTAGAGAGTCGCACCACCTTGACTACATTGCTCAGTTTACGACCGATATACGGCATGTCTCAGGTGTTCACAACGCAGTAGCCGATGCACTTTCCCGCATCCAAGCTATCTCCGCTGCCGCCGGCACTGCTGTCGACTTGGCAGCCATGGCCACAGCGCAACTCATCGATCCTGAGGTTGATCTACTACGCAGGTCTCCCTCATTGGACATACGACCCGTTCCGCTGACATCATCAGACGGCACTATAATTGCGATTTATCTCTGGGAACGCTGCGCCCAGTCGTCCCACGCGAGTCTCGGCAAACCGTGTTCGACACGTTGCACGGCTTATCTCATCCAGGCGTTCGTGCATCGGTTAAACTGCTAACCGCCCTGATCCGGTCAGAACGCGGCTTGTGTAGCTTTATGGGATAACCGCGAAGACAAGGCAACCTAGCCGGACTAAATAGCCAGCTCAAGTCCGATCCAACCTTCTCTGTTAAAATGCGGTAAGTAAGGATTAGGTCTCCTAGAAGCCGTCGGTAGTGCATTGAATACATACCCAAGCTAAGTAGACGCTCGGTGTACTATTGTCCCCGTAACCCCACGACCAATTTGGTACCTACTCTCAAAACTCTCTCGAGCTCCACTTTGTCCCGAACAAGGCAGGGCGGGCAAGCCAGGACGCAGTATTCCAGATGGGGCCGAACGGAAGCTGAGAATAACTTCACAAATGTGTCGGCAGTTAAGACCCCCGATAGTGGTGGTTGATAATGTAATACATATACACTGGGAGAAGTACGTGTAATAAAGAACTTTCATTAAATGATGCTGATGGATGCAACACGGTACCACAGTACTAAGCACTGGCATCGACAAGGCGGGGGCGTTGCGCTTTACGTTAGATGTGAATTTGACGTTTTACGTACCTACATGTTTCAGTCGGCAGATAAAACTGTCTAAGCTCTGTCGGTAGTGATTAGCACTTCCTCAGCTCAAATTACAGTTGTACTTGTGTATACAAGCCCTGGGAATGCGTTCAATGAGGTACTGGACTGTATTCGCTCCTAATCCGCAAACAGGTGTTTGATACTGGGGGATTTCAATCTACCAGAAGTTTGCTGGGCAGATCTTTCTTGCAAGTCGGCGGAAGGTACTTTCGGTGCAAATATACTTGAGCTTACGCTACAAGTACCGTTGCATCAGTTCGTGGACCTCCCCACTAGGTACATGGATGCCCAAGTACCGTCTATTTCGCATCTAGTGTTTGCCAAGTCACTAGACTTCGTAGGTGACATCACTTACAGCTCTCCCTTAGGTGCTAGTGATCATGTTTGTTTATCGTTCAGGTGTACTCTGACCAGGCGTCACCAGAGCATCGCTAAGCCATTTCCAAACATACGGCGTGCTAACTATCAGGCAATCGGTGGTTGATACGGTTCAGGCGGCCTGGGATAAATTTAAGTCTTATCTCACGGAAGTGTCTACTCCCTACATCCCGCTTGCGAGGAGAAAGGAGACACGAGCGCGCCCGCCGTGGATAGATACCACTGGCAAGTACCTGCTCCAGAAGCGTTCCAGGTGCTGGAGGACCTACCGTGCGGCTCCATCAACTAGCACCTATGATAGATACCGCGAGGCTAGAAATAGGTGTAAACAACACTTAAGGAAAGCTCGGCTGTTGTACGAAAAGGAATTGGCTGATGGAGCTTCGGAAAATCCGAAGAAGTTCTTCGCTTATGTTAGGAGACGTCTGGTAAGTTCGGCAGCACTTAGATCACTCCCTAAGCAGATATTTACCGGTACGATCTATCCAAGGAGGCTGCGCCCGTGTCCTTCGTATCTTAATGTGATCAGCGTAGCAGACTTCAGGTAGGTTAAAGTCACCAGGTATTAAATAGACACCTATTGGCAGCCTCAGTAAGAATGTACTCAATACTCTCCCGGGAGATACTTCCAGGACTTCGATATGCCACTACAACTGTAAAGTGAGTAGAGGAAGTGCACACAGCAGTCCGCAGGGCCTCACTAGTTTTGCAAAGCTGACGTATGCGCATATGTGTAGTGTAATGATAACAATGCAAGTCCACAGTCACCTGAAGCATGTGATGAAGGAATGAACATGTTGGCAAGTTAGATGGTTATGGGCCATGGGGCACCACAAGCCTAGTGGATGGCATTTGGGATGACGCGGAGATGAGCCAGAGGCCAGGATGGAAACGGAAATTTGGAAGCTTGAGAGCACAACAGCTTCACAAGATACATAGGTCTCTCAACACTAACAGCAATGCTAAAGGTCTCGGAGCCTCTATACATATCAGCACAGACCTGGTGCACTGGTGACATAGTAGCCTACATAGCTCTCGTAGCACTAGCAGCAATGATGTAGGTCTCGGAGCCTCTATACATATCTGCACAGACCTGTTGCACTGCACTGTTGCATTGAGAGCACCAAAAATGTCCGTCAAGAGGCATCTATAGCTAGATGTTTAAAAGCACTGGGACGATGCGGATATTATTCCATACATATAATAACGGAACTGTCAAGAAACGCATGTGCACAGATAACATTTCCGGAAACGTTGTCGTTCAGACCCATTCAAACTGCTCACGCAAATGTGCCGGACAGGTCATATGCGTCATGTCAACACAGCGGATCACTAAAGCGTGGGGTAAAAGTAATGTACCTCATCATCATCATCATCATTACACGTTAGCTGGAGGTGGAAAACACCTCAGCTATTGTGCCGCAATACAAAAGGCAAGAAAAGAAAAAAACAAACAAACAGTGGCACGCCCGCTGAGTCCCCAGTAACGGATGGACATCGTTCCGGAGAGCTAACAGCTGGCTGCCGTAAAAGAAAGTCATATTATGCCTAACGATTGAGATCGTGATTGGAGGGGGATGCTAAACAGGAGGGGGATGGACAAAGGAACTCACAACACAAACGCCATTGGGGCCGGCTCCTAGCCATATCAGCAAGTGTGTCCAGCCAAACGTGTTCACCGTCCTTAGGACCCCAGCCAGGCAGTCGGGATGCACCAACCGACGCCAACTTCGAAGTGAGGGTTTTCATTTCTCGCGACCAAGTCATCACTTGGCCTCCCCTCCTCCTCTTCCAACCGCACCCACAACGCGCAAACAATGCACGTCGTGGGAGTCGGTGTGCTGGCATGCGCAAGACGTGGCCCAGCCATCGGAGCCTGGTGCGTGATATAATCGTGCTGAGCGGTTCACTCGCTCTTCCTGCACCAAATACGCGACGTCGAACACGCTCATTGCTCACGCGGTGTTCCCACCAGACATGAGCTAAGCTGCGAAGGCAGCGATGATCGAACGTGACGAGTCTCTTCATATCTGTCGACCTGATGGGCCAGGTTTCACAGCCATATAGGAGAGTTGAACGGACGGCTGCGTTGTAAACTCTGCCCTTGAGGGCGAGAGTAATGTCGCGTCTGCGCCACAGGTGGCGGAGATTGGCAAAAGCACCTCGAGCTTTTGCTATACGGTTCGTAACCTCATCTTCAATCCCACGGGTGCTAATATAGCTGCCCAGGTACTTGAATTCCTGAACGACTTCTAGCAGATCACCACCAAGCGTTAGCGCAGAATTGGGTCCCTGCCAATCTTGGAGAAGTACTTTGCATTTTGATGGAGCAAAGCATAGCCCAAAACGACTGACAGCCAGTGCTAATCGGTTCAGTGCTGTTTGGCATGTTTGGGAGCCGTCACAGATTAGGGCAATATCGTCTGCATACTCCAAGTCAAGAAGTCGCTCACCAGGGAGTAGCTCCACACCTTCTAGGTCGTGTCCAGCGAACGCTGTTTCCATGACTTCATCAATAGCGAAGTTGAAAAGGAAAGGTGACAGCGGGCATCCTTGTCTCACACCGCTGGTGATACTGAAGGGTGGCGAGAGTTTGCCATAAACCCTCACCCTGCCCGAACTATGTGCGTACAGCGCTTTGATAATGTTTACATATTTATCAGGCACACCTTTCCTCAACAGACAGTCCCAAAGGGCACATCGATCGACTGAGTCGAAGGCACCTTTTATGTCAAGAAACACGACAACGGTGGGTCGCCAATAAACATGGCGGTGCTCCAACACTTGACGCAATGTGAAGATGTGGTCGATGCAGCCCCGACCTCGACGAAATCCGGCTTGCTCTTCACGAATTTGGCTTTCACGAGTGCCAGTCAGTCTGTGGAGAATAAGAGAGGCAAGCAATTTAGAGGCAATCGAAATCAGACTGATCCCTCTATGATTGCCACATACCAAACGGGAGCCTCCCTTGAAAATTGGGACAATGACGGAGCGGTTCCAGTCTGTCGGGACTGTCTCCTGCTCCTAAAGTTTTACTAGCAACTCGTGTAGATCACCTATTAGAGCAGGTCCACCGAACTTGAAGAGGGCTGGAGGAATAGTATCTGCTCCTGCGGCCTTATGCAATTTCAACAGCCTGATCTCACGTTCGACTTCTGCGCGTGAGGGCGGATCCAAGGAGACGGCCCAAGGAGAAGGGCGCTCAATGCCCGAAGAAAGTGATAACTCAGGTTGGTTAAATTGCATAGCAAAGTGTTCAGCCCAACGCTCCAAGCGTTTTGACAGGCTATGGATCATCTGCCCACTCTCGTCGCGTATGGTCTCGCTAACACCAGGTCTCCTGCTGCCTGTTGCCCGTATCAGACGGTATAACTTATGATGATTACCAATGGCAGCGGCTGTTTCCATCTCAGATGCACGATGAGACCACCAGGTTTCGCGGTCCTTCTTTAGGCTAGCACGTAGTTTCGCCCTGAGATTTTTGCGAGATTCATTGTATTCGCTTCCAGCCGGAATACGTCGGCGAGCATCCATAAGTTCCAGAGACTGTGTAGAGACCCAATGTCCGGTTTTGCAATTTGTTTTGCCACATGAAGACATGCCTGCTAATAGCAACGCTTGACGAGTGTGCGACCAGTGATCTTCAACGGTGTTTAGTGGGCGCTTACTCAGCCCAGATGTCAGCGCATCTTGGTACACATTCAGAACATCTGGCTTCGCCAGCTGGCTAGTGTCAATCCGTTCACATCGACGTCGCGGACGTCCACCGAAACGCACCAGGAGGTCGGCACATACAAGTGCGTGGTCAGAGTCCACGCTCGTGCTCCAAATCGAGCGACAGTTTTGGACACAGCCTCTCCAGCGGTAACTGATCGCGATATGATCGATTTGCGTCCATGACTGGCCCGAGGCTGGTGGCCGCCAAGTCACACTTCTGCGGGTGCTGTGTCGAAAATTAGTGCTCGCGAGAAACAGGCGAGCATCTTCACACAGCTGGAGCAATCGCTCACCATTATCATTACGGGAGCCTACACCATGTTGGCCGCCCAGATGAAGCTCATCAGAGGACAATTTTCCGACTTGGGCGTTTAGATCGCCAGCCAGCACCACAGTATCCGTGCTTCTTCTGTAACGAAGGAGCTCGTGAAGTTGCTGGTAGAAATCATCTTTTACCGAATCAGTGCTACAGTTTGTAGGGGCGTAGGCCGCAATGACAAACAGGCACCGTTTGTCCCCGCGCGACTTCGAGGCACGGAACGAGCCAGCTAATCTAACGGCGCACATCCTACTGTTTACTGGGATCCAATCAAGCAGGGCAGCTTCAGCCCGGGGACTCAAAACAATGCCGACGCCAGCTTGGACGGCATTTGAAGCTGCATCATCGCCAGATAGGCGCAATGAGAATGTGCCGCCAGTGTCGCATGTGGGGGATCTCAGGGTAAGCACGGAGCTCGAATCTTGCAGGCGGGTTTCTGATAAACAGCAAATATCGATCGATAGGGTCTCTAGTGTGCGGGCAAGTGCTGCCTGTTGGCCAATCTGCAGCAAAGTGCGCACGTTGAGGCATGCCAATCTTAGCGAGACACGAGGACTCCAAAGGGAAACGGATGAACTGACGTTGTCCGCTTGGTTGAACATGGACTTATCGACTGGATTGGAGCGAGGCCCTGCGATTGTGTGTGATTTGAAATTAGAAGACAAGCGACTATTGAAGTAAGCTGGGGGAGGGCCAAGAATTGGGGGATTGAAAATCGGGGGGATATAAGTAAAGTTGGAGCGGGACAATAAGGATGCAGAAGCGCAAGAAGGGGTATAAGAAGAGGGGAAGGCCTGAGCAGTAGCATCCAAACCCCTATCCACCCTGCTCGATGCAGCAGATAGGGCGCCGTTTATTATCCTCTGCGACGGCCAGAGCATCAAGAAATTGTTGTAGGAAAGGTTCATTGTATTGCGTGGGCAGAATACTGTCAGGTTGCCCAGGCCTAGACAGGAGAACGATTAGGGTTCTCAACCAAAGCCTTTGGTTCAAAAACCTTACCGCAAGGCAGCGGGTTTTGGCACTGGACTACAGAGCCCGTTTTATGAAATGAGGAGCCACCCCCATTCCAACCCCCAACCTGGAGGACCAGGAGGCTGAGTTTGTCTGGCCTCTAACCATTGACCAATCTGGTATGAGTGGCTCTAAAGGTGCAAAAAAAGCACCACCCAGCATAGCTCAATGGATCTCTGAGGCACGCAAACCATCGCACCACGGTAAGGTCCAGCCTCATTGCGATGGCCGAATGTGATATGATAGAGAAGGTTCAACGGCGTGGATCCAAATCCGTCCCTGAGTTGCGAGACCTGTCGTATCCACATCGACTTCAACGACTGAACTTGTTCTCTCTAGGTTACCGCCGTCACCGAGGAGATTTGATTTTCACTCGACGTATTCTCAGAGGAGAACTGGGTTGCGAGTTACAGGACTTCTTTCAACTCAACACTGAGAGTTCGACACGAGGCCACCGCATGAAACTGTTCAAACCGAGGAATCTCCGTGTGCGGCTCAATTTGGCCTTATCAACTCGCGTGGTGAATGATTGGAACCGGTTGCCGGATCGTGGTGTTGATGCTGAGACAGAGGAACGTTTCAAACAACTGTTAGATTCTCACCTGAGCGCGCTGGGATTTTGCTGCCCTCACAGTC
>CALYDF020006607.1:0-13204 GCA_944474145.2 Dicrocoelium dendriticum
CAAACAACTGCAGCGCCGGTGGGGGCAATCATGCATCCGTCAACCATAGCTCGGAGGCTTAAGCCACTGCTTCGTGGGAAGTTAGTGGCGAGTTCCAATCCTGTGCGAGCCGATGTAGACGCGCTGTTGACGAGTTCCAATAAGACGACGAATAGACTGCTCAACGCTTTTCCGGAGATACGGTGGCTGTTTGTAGCCGAGACGAATCGCCTCAAAATGTCCCCAAATCACTCCACGGCTTCCCAACAGTGACGCATGCATTGTCGTGAAAAAGGAAACCACAACCCTATCGTCCGTTCGATTTGCACTTTACGTTAGACACTCCAGTGGTCAAGTAAGAGCCACGTAAGCCCTGTTGACGTGCCAGGTTCCTCGAAGTAGCGCGTGCTACTCGACTATGACATGTCTGATGAGGTAAATTCGTGCCGAGATCGGGAGATAGAAAGCTACCACACAACGCGACATGTTTTCTTACTGTCAGAAACAACCGACAGTACTCGTGATCAGGATGCTTTGTTGGGCAAAAAGCGGCAGACCTTATTTTCTATACCCAAAAGGTCTCAAACCTCTCAGATCGATTTGAAATCTGCAGCTGAGTCTTCTACTCCCTTCTCCTCAGCTGGTAGTCGAAGTAACACAAGTAAGCTTTAAAGCGCAGCTCTGAGACACCAGTATAGAGTGGGGTAAAACAAACCATTACAAAGTGCCAAAGTTCGGTACAACAGCTGAAGTAAACTGCAAGCGCAGCTCGACAAATTAATTAGATTTGAGCAGCAAAGTGAGTAGAACAAACTGCCATCAGCCACATGACTGTGAAAAAAATGATAGCGTTGAATTAGGAAGAAACTACAAGCATGGCGATAGATTTAATGGAAAATGGATTACATAAAGTTGTAAGCTTTAAGTGGGAAAACCAACAGCTGGAAACAACAGACCCCATGTGGGACAGCCAATTTGTCAGAACAATGGAGGCGTTTACTGTTTACCGATCCCGGCAGTTCATGGTCACTTTGTCATGTGCAACTCACACCCAAGCAAAGCGATTACCAGTTTGAAAAACCAGGGACGCGAAGAGTGTGGCCGTCCTCACCGGAATCTTAACCGGTCTCACGAAACTGTGATAAAACGCAGCTGTCTCGCATCCGTGTTTCGCGACACAACATGCGTCAAACAGGTTAGACTACGATAAGTGTGAATTGTCTGCCCAACGAGCTGACAAAGAAAGGGTACGCCAAATGCCACAAAGTAAAACGAGACGATTGTGGTGTACTGTTAAAATAATTTTGAAACCGGGAGTGTCCTCTAGCTAAACGGTATAGAAGAGTCAATTAGAGGATGAGAGATGTAAGAAAAGGGTGATGGAATTCCGTAGGAGGGTGAAAACCCACCATACTCATCTCGTGAGGTGATTTTTGTGCTTGTTCCAGCATTCCACATGTGTCTAAGAAACTGGTCCACAAGGGAGTAGGGTACATTAAGGTGAATATGAGGACTCGACCCGGGTCTTCGTCCCAATCGTCCAAACAGAAGGATCAGATGGCTCGCTGTGCTCCGTTCAACATACGACTGTCTCGTCTGAGGCCACGTCGAGCGTTTCTCATGTCAAGCTCCTCCAATCTTGTATTCCTCTTCTAACCTAAGTATTGGCGGTATATGATACACCTTCTGCCCACTAGTTCATCGTCGGTTCCGTTCGCCAACAATACTAGCAAGAACTCACCAATCAATGACCACTGTAGTATGAGTAGCTCGGACATACTAAGAAGATGCCAACCAGTAGCTCAACGTAAACAAACCAAAGTGTCAACTATGGATCAGTTCCATTGCGAGAAGAATCTTAAAATGAAGAATAACTTTCACTCATAGGAGGATTAGGCACCCAATGCAAATCAAATGTAGAAAGATGGTATCGGTTACCAGGAAGCTGTCACACGTGTCTCGATTAATAGACAGGGGAAAGTGAATGTCGGCGCTTCGGCGACACAGAAATAAGTGGTGATCATTAAATCGACATGATAGGATGGACAAACTGAGGCAAGCATTCGTAGAGAAAGACAACAAGAATGCTTAGACCCACATTGTGAGAAATGACGTGCAAGCTGTAGTTTTCAGTTTGGTTAAACTGGTAGGACAAGATGAAATGACAGGAAGCATATAGGTGCCAACTGCAAAGGTGTGCGCGGAGCCCTGCGGTCCGAGCCAGAAGTTCAGTGAGTGCCGATACACATGACAGTGTTGGATTTGGTACCCATATTTCAGTAGAACAAAGACATTCAAATCGCTGCGTGCTCAACAATGCGCTTCTCAACAAAGCCAACTAAACACATGATACACCAATTAAGCCCGTTCGTCCTTCTATCAAGTCCTCAGATGCTGCTCGTTACTGCAACATGTCACCCTACCAGTGCACTTGATACCATTCTTCACACTCCGAGTTACAAAATACTCTGCACTGGAGACGGCAATAGCCGTGGTGATGCATCCCGCACTTATATCCATGAAAACGTCCATGTTTACATTTGCTAAATTTTAACCTTGAAGGTTGCGTCCAGGTAAAGAACACCGGGAGATAGCCTAACCTCTAATTGGTTGCGTATATGACCCCCCACACGCACAATTAAAGAACGTGTTGAAGTACTTGTTAAGCTCTGCATCCGTGTATCCGAAGTGCCCTTCATTCATGAAAAAGAAGTTAGTGACCTTAATTTTCCGCACAGCGGCTGACACTGCCTGACAGCATCTCCAAAATGCATGGCTCTATTAAGGTATGTGCTTAGAATCAGCATATATATGCAAACTACAAAGGAGAACATTGTTAAATTAGTTCACACAATTAACATCTCCCGCTCATTTGTGAGTGTGCTGGACGACATCTTAATGTAGCGGCTAGAAGGTAGCAAAATTTCCCTCTGAATTAACTAGCTCGAGGGGACACGTTGTGAGAGTAATATCTTATGATCGACCAGAGCAGTGCATTAAGTGGGCTAGTTTCTCTATGCTCCGCTGATCGACGATTTGAAACAGATTCTTCCAGGCAGCTGATATTAGTGTTGTGTTAAACGAACTATACAACAAATTGAACGCTGCCGGGGCTTAGTCACACCAAAGCAGTACGGACACAAACTGAGGTTACAAACAACCTAGGCTCTATCAAAAAATTGTCTTCCAGACTCAACAAATGCGGTCCAAGGGTACTAAAACGGAGGCATTACAACTTCTTAAACGCATTAATGAAATCATGCCAGAGTGGAGAAACACAAGGTTTCCAGCCAAGTTGCTACAAAGGCTAGTTGCTTTTGCAGGCGCAAATCAGTCTAAAACAATTACTGCTTTGCTGAAACGCAGGAGTACTAGTGATATGATGTTCACTAACTAGCTAGCGAATAAAACAGTGATTACTGACCAAACAGATTTATGTGACATTCTGCACGGACATTTCTGCGATTCTTTCACTAACGTCAATATGATATTTCCAACTCACGTACCTAGACTTACAGATGAGCTATCCAGTATTGACTTTGAGCTGTGCACTGGAAGTTCGATTAAACTGTCCTTCTACCTCGGTCCTGATGAGTTGCTCTCAGTGTTGCTGATACCAGGGGTCCAGACGTCTCATCCATAATCTTTTCACACTTTCAGTGAGAAGCAGCATCTCTAGTGCAACCCGGAGGCAAGCAGTTGTTCTACCAAAACACAAGTGGCTCGCGCCGGAACAGTGAAACATACCGCCCAATCAACCATACACACAATGCAAGAGTGACGCAGAGATTATTCAAATAGCAAATCCCAGACTTTCTGTTGTCGTGCAGCCTAATTAACAAGCTCCGACATGGAGTTTTACCAGCGTAGTCCTACCAAACATGCCAGTTTGATTTTTTAAATTTTGTAATCCTAGAAAAAGACTTAGGCCATGCGGTTGTTATAGTATTCCCGAGTATTCACCGAGTACCACTGCTACTGTCATGATCTAACTCATACTTGGCAGAGCAAGCACAATCGGTAGGACTGTGAAACGGAGGTCTAAAGACGGTGGTTTTTCAGAAAAGCGTTTTAGGCCACTACCAGTCCATCGGTATGCTAACAATGAGTTCCATTGCTTCACCTATAGGCGTCTGATATCAAACTTGTCTTCGCATCGTTGGCGCCACCAATGAAAAGTGCAGATTTGGTCGGCAACAAGCAATATCATCTCATATCGATGTGGTCTAAAGAAAATGCTCTGAAAATAAACGGATCATTGCTTGCGAACTGCTTCACAGTAAGTGACAAAGAAGCATACTAATTTACTTTATTGAACTCGTCGAACACGCAGGATAGCGCAGCTAAGGTCAGAGCAGTGATCCACTACATTTGTAAATCTAAGACGCTTAGAGAATCAAGATTTCGCTCGACGGATTCGAGAATACTGCAATGAATATTGCAAACCTCCTTTGCTAAGTGCCTACTGGAATCATCAAGGCTTGGCAAGCTCGTCAGATGTAAACAGCTTTATCTGGATCCATTGTGGCTCCACAATCTCAAACTTAACCCAGATGCTGAACAACTCGAAAATGAATACAACTTTGTTAAGTACAACACTGATAATCGGTACCCATCAAGAACCAGACCGTATTCGTGATTTCTACCGAAGGTTCGCATTGGTATGCCCTCTAGCTTCTTCCTGTACAGATACGCATTTGCATGGAAAAGCTTACTAATGGCGATAAGATCTGTCACAATGGTTGCGTAATATAGAACCTTCATATGTATATTTCTCACTAAAACCACTATTTCGGAATTTCCTTGCCTACACTTGTCTGACAACGAGCTATGGGAGCGAGTCCCAGACCGTTTGTAACTGCATCGTGACAATAAATCTAATAATGTAGTTCGCTGCTGTATTTTGCAGCTTAGATCCCATAACAACACATTGACTAAAGGTAACATTTACGCCACCGTTAGTGAACCTACTGAGCAGTGGTTTTGGGCTTGACCGCGATGCATGCTGTCGTTGCTAGAACTCGAGTGGCTGGTATACTATCATCGCATTGCCGGTCAACTAGCATAAACAAACCTAAGTACGGTGCCGCATGCAGTTAATTTTCGCTGAATGGTATGGAAGCAATGAGAATCCCTCCGGTGATACGTCACATATGTATGTTCACGCAATGCATGCGCCACCTTAGAGATTTATGGGCACAATGTTCTGGGTCTCTACCCCTTATGACGTACGCACTTGAGTATCGAATTGTAAACACAGGCCCTCGACTTACTTTCTTTATTCCATTGGTTTTCCTTTTCGGCTTTTCTAGCTAATGTAACGCAGGATGCTTTTAGTAAAATGGGTTCCACACTACGTGTGCGCGTTCTGCTCTGTTCATCGGCTAAGGGTCATACTTAACATTCTGGTGACGACGTTAAACTACTGCGATGTTGCACCTTCCTACACTACTTTGGAATATTCCTTATGATAAACCAACACCGGCCACCTGGAACCGCTAGAAGCGCAACTTTTTGGATTATTTGGAGTTAGTAACCGTCTTACAACCAAACACGGTACTCTCGGAGAGCCAGAAAATTAAATTATTGAGACAATTTCTTGGAGATGAAGGCCAAAGACATTTTGATGCCCTCCATGTCGATGAGAAGGAGACAGTCAACGGTGCGCTAGAAGTTGTCAGCGGGTTATGGGGTTCAAGGCTGAACACACACTGCGCGGTATTCATTATCGATCTTGTCAAAACCCTGAAGAAAGTGTCATTGATTTCATTGCGCGGATTTAGCAAGCCCTACCAGTGTCGGTATGCTGAAATTCCAGTTACGAAGTTCGAAGAGGCGATTGCTTTACAGTGCTTGATATCCGGTATCCGTAACGAACTGGCTCGTGAAAGTTGTTGTCGGAAGATGAGCTGGGAGAAGGCCTGCAATATTATCCGACAGCTGGAGAATGTCCATAAAGTTAGCAGCCTTTTCCTCGCGACCTCATACAGACACAATTCAATTAGTCAACCGAAAAGATGTTACCCCGAGACGGTCCGAAGTGCCTTTTACCTGTTACTGATGTGGAAGTCAGCATTTATCAGCCGAGGAATGTCGTCATAAACAGAGTATCTGCCGCCAATGTGGAAAATTAGGGCATCTGACCAGAGTTTGCCGATCTAAAGCTTGCAGAGCTACGACATCCCGTTTTCCCAAGAAGCCCGAGTGTCGTCCAGTCTTCAGAAGAAGAGCAGCTAAACATGATCTGGAACGCAACGTCGAGCATCTGCTGCATTCACAGACCCTACGGTGTCCAAATGGAAATAGAAGGCCAGTTGGTTAAAATAGAAGTTGATCTCGGTGCCTTAGCTACCGTAGTCAATGCTGCAGCAGTTACAAGATTACCCAGGTTATCCCCATGTGAATCAACTTTGAGTATGTACACTGGGCAGCCGATACTAGTCCTGAGAAAATGCACTGATTATGTGAAGCACCATGGGGAGAGGCGAACTTTACAGGCATATGTTGTGGCGAATGATTGTCCGACCTTACTCGGGCGAGACTGGATTTAATGTCTTCTGGCCACGCTAGAGACAGAGAAGTTCATATCCATTAACCAGCGCTTGGAGGATGTGCTCAACAAATATTCTGGCGCTTTTAGAAAGTAGGAAAAATGCACGGATATCAGGCTAGTATCAAATTACGGTCGGGAACCCAGCCCCGCTTTTCAGGGCACGTACCCTACCTTATTTCCTGAGATCAAAGGTGGAAGACGAGATAAAGAGATTGCAATTAGCAGGAACAATCGAGCCAGTCCAATACATTGAGTGGGGAGTTACAATACTTCCAGCCCTGAAGCCGGATGGTTCTGTGCGTATTTGTGGTGACTATAAACTAACTGTTAATCGTTGTTTAATTCTGGATAAGTATCCCTTGGATAGAGGATCTGTATGCTACGCTGGCAGGTGGACAAAAGCTTACACAGATCGGCCTCAGTCACGCGTACTTACAAATTGCGTTAGACGAGACCTCTCGTTTATGCATTACGATAGTTACACACATGGGCCTATTTCAGTACAAACGTCTGCCCTTCGGAATCAGTTCGGTCCCAGCGATATTCCAAAGGATCATTGGCAACCTGATCAAAGATAATCCTTTCGCTTACGCCTAGACGACTTTCTAATTACAGGACGTACAGATGTCAAACATTTACAAACACTATCCACTGTGCTCAAACGTCTAAAACAGAGTGGACTCAAACCATAGAAGTCCGAGAGTATGTTTTGCTCAGATTCTGTTCGCTACCTTGGTTACCGTCTCGATAAAAACGGACTACACGTGTTAGAAGACAAAGTCAAGCCCATCCTTGTCGCACCTGAAGCAAAGAGTGAAGCTGAACTTCGATCGTTTTTAGGGATGTTTTCTCACTATCGTCGCTTCTTACCTAACGCGTAAACAGTATTTACACCCGTGTACGAACTGTTGCACAAGGGGAAGTGCTAGACTTGGGGTCTGGATCAAAGAAAGACTTTCACAGATGCAAAAACGGGTGCTCAGCGCCTCCTCGTATCTCGTGCATTTCGATCCGAGTCGGCCTCTAGTGTTACAGTGTGACCCTTCCCCACGCGGAGTAGGCGCAGTCCTTTGCCACCGAACGGATGACAGTTTTCTTCATCCAATCGCTTTTGCTTCTGGTACTCTGCAACCCGCTGAAAGGAATTACTCAAAAGTGGACAGAGAGGCGTTAGCGATTATTTCGGAGGCAAGCATTTCCACCAGTACGTCTGGGGAAGAGAGTTTGATATCCACACCGAAAATAAACCACCTCGCCTCTGGGTTAGGAGAAAGGAATATAACAGATGTCTTCGCCCCGAGTGCAAAGGTGGGCACTACTTTTGAGCGCCTATAACTACAAACTTCAGTATGTAAACGAAACAAATAGTACCGTTGCTGATGAACTTAGGCGCCACCCGCAGCAGCATGGCACAAAAACGAATAATGAACCCATGGAATTTATCAATTGGATGCAACACCTTGAAAAGACCCATCCAGAGTGATGTGGTGCGGCGCCTGACGGACCGGGACCCTGTGTTGGCGATGGTGAAACGGTTCTTGATGACCGGATGGCCTACAAGCATGTCAGACAAACAGAAATCATTCGCCTGTCGGAGTAATGATTGTGTCTATAAGACGGCTGTATATTTCGTGGCTCGCGCATAGTTCCACCAGAAGAACTACGGCCCCAGTTGCTGAGAGAGCTGCATGACGCAGACGCTGGCGTGAACAGGATGAAGGCGCTGGCAAGTGGTTACTGTTGATGGCCGAACATCGACCAGGATATAGAAAGGCTACTGAAAAATCGTGAACAATGTCAGAAATAGCAAAGGAAAAAATCTCCCGGACCGATACGTTCATGGCGTTGGCCGGAGTGGCCCTGGCAGCGGGTACACGCGGAGTACTTTAGCCCAATCAATGGGTTGATGTGTCTGCTTTTGATTGACGACCATTCTAAATGGATAGAAGTACATCCAGTTCCACATGCGACTTCCGCAGCAACCGTTGCAAAAATGCACTCTATATTCGCCATTCTCGGCGTCTCAGAGACGGTATATACCGACAACGGAACCCCGTTTATCAGAAGTTTCAACAGTTCCTGAGTAACAACGGAATACAACACATTAAGTTTGCACCGTATCATCCCGCGTCGAATAGAATGACAGAACGTGCAGTCCAGACTGTTAGGGAAGGTCTCCTCAGGCAGACTCATGGAACTACAAACTAAGTCGGATCGTCTCCTGTTCTCTTACCGCACGATATCGACTGAGTCGACAGGGAAATCACCCGCGAAATTAATGTTTGTCGGCCATTAAGAACCAGACTGCACCTACTTTTTCCGAACCCACGAAGGAGAATGGAGAAAAAGCAGAAGAAAATGTGTGTGGATGAGAAGATGTTAGAATAAATGTGTCTGAATGATTTTGGTCTGGTATACACAAGACTGCTTCACGAAACCAGCTGGCATCCTGCTACACTTATGTCCTCAACGGGTAACTAAGAGAAGCTAAAGCTGAAGGACGGCCGTGTGGTGCGTCGCCACGCCTAAACGAACCACAGGAGCGGGATCAAAATGTGATTGCTACTGACTCAATAACGGACGGAGAATCTGCTTCACAAAACTAGGAACCACAAACGGATGCAGTACAATCAAAAGTAAGACGTTCAACCCGGAGTCTGTAGTCTTAACTAGGGAAGAGAGGGGTATCACGTACGCACTTGAGTATCGATTCGTAAACACAGGTGCTCACATGATTGGTTGAGAATGACCTCGAATTACTTTTCTTAATCCATTGATTTTCCTTTTCGGCTTTTCTAGCCACTGCAACGCAGGATCCTTGTAGTAAAATCGGTTCCACACTACGCGTGAGCGTTCTGCTCCGTTCATCGGCTAAGGGTCATACTTAACATTCTGGCGACGAGGTTAAACTACTGCGATGTTGCACCTCCCTACACTACTTTGGAATATTCCTTCTGATAAACCAACACCGGCACCTTGGAAGCACTGGAAGCTACGCGGCCTTCTGCTTTCCTCAAAAAGTCTGACATTGTCATTCTTGCCGGATTTTAACGCACGAGTAAGCCACCTGCCAACAAGCGAACACCATCTTGCGGGTAGTTTTGGCTTCGGTAGCAGTCGGTCAGACAATGGATATAGACTACTTACTCTTTGTTCTGATCATCGCTTGTTTCTTTCGAGCATCAGTTTTCGACACTGACAGACTGCTACCTGGCGCCCGCGTTCTCAAACACAAGAGTGGTACCAGCTTGACTACATAACGATAAGCTACAAATGGTGCAGAAGCGCATCAGATGGCCGTTCGTACAGGTCGACTTGTCTGGACTCCGATCACGCATTGGTTCGCGCTAAGTTATGCATGCATATCGGAGGACCGCCTAGGCGTACACACTACCGACTAAGCGTAGAAAACCTACAAGACCCTACGACGTTAGCCAAATACCAAGTCTCCCTGTCAACACTTCTTACTCCAGCTTCTCATGATGATCTGAATTCACAGTGGATGCATATCAAAAATGCCTTAGTCTCTGCCAGCACTGATAGGTACGCAGTCATCCATCACACGCCGAAAAAGCTGGATCACTGCTGTCTCCTTGTCGTTGATGGACAGACGTCGTTCGGTCCGGTTGTAGTGAAGAACGACGATCACCAGATCGAGAAGTGCGCAGGAGTCTACAAAAGGACCGTGAAACCTTGTGGTGTGAACGTGCTAGAGAGATAGAACTCGCTAGCCCATTTCGTAATACCAGAAAACTTTTCCATCTTATTCGAGCCACCGAAGGTTTCCGATCTGGTGTAAGCAAAAGGACGTGCGAAGACGATGGCCCACTAATCACTAACCTTAAACGACAGTTGGAACGATGGGCTGAACACTTTGGCTCCCAGTTTTGCTGGTCACCAGCTCCATCTGCTTCCCCTGGAACGCTCAATGGTGCTGAGTGGTCAGTCCCCATAGATCCTCCCTCTCATCAGGAAATCTGCCAGGAACCCCGTCTCTTGCAGCGCTATGAAACACCGAGCCCTGACGGCTCACCTCCCGCCCTATTTAAAGATGGTGGCTATTCGCTGGTTCGAGAACTTACTGCTTTGTTCTCAGAAGTCTGGCTGAAAGAGGAGGTTCCATCATCTTGAGGTGAGTCGATAGTCGTCCCTATCTGCAGAAAGGGCCTGCGCACAATGTGCTCCAAATACAGTGGTATCAGCTTGGTTCCCGTCGTTCGTAAGGTACGGTGTCCATAATAGTTCAAAGGCTACCTACAATGCGCGAATCCCTACAGCGGGAAGAATACACTGGGTTCCGCCATGGCCGCGGGTGCATCGATCAAATCTTCACATTATGCCAGATCCTCGAGCTCTGTCATGTCTACCAAAAGCCAACGATTGCTGTTTTCCTAGGTATCCGCGTTGCGTTCGATCCTGCTGACAGATTTGCGTTGTGGTACTGTTTGTTGGGGAATGGCGTCCCGGGAAGTTGGTTTCCGTACAGCGTGCTATCTACAGTCTGACCTCGGTTAGAGTTAGGGTTTAAGACAAGCTTTTGTCTTCTTTTGCTGTCCCCATTGGAGTTCAACAAGGATGCCCTACCTCTCCATTCCTTTTCAATTTTGCCATTGAGTATGTCCTCAAAAATGATCCGGAAAATTCATTGAGCACTGGCGTTGATCTCTTCCCAGGTAGCCAAGTTGTTGACTTGGAGTACGCTGATGATATAGTCTTGCTGAGTCTAACTTGCACTCAATCGCTTGGCGATTGAAGCGTCAAAGTATGGGATGGCTATTTCTCCATCCAAGTGCAAAGCACTTTTTCAAGACTTTCAGATGACTGTACCTGCACTCACGCTCGATGGTGAAACACTGGAGGTTCAGGAGAGTTTTGCCTACCTGGGAAGTTGCATCAGCCGGTGGAGCTAATGGAGACGAGATTTCGTTGGGTATCTCAAGAGCTCGCCTTGCTTTCTTTAAGCTGAGGTACCTCTGGCGCCGCCATGACATCCGTCTATCCATCAAAGGGCGGGTTTATTGTGCGACTGTCCGCGCTGTACTGTTGTACGGTTGCGAGATTTGGCCTGTTCGTACCCTTGACCTGCGCCGTCTTTAAGCACCGTTGCTTGCGATCCATTGCAAGTGCGTGGTGGCTGTACCACGTAAACAATGTAGAAGTTAGACAGCGTGACTTGGGTGGAGGCGGGCACTCGTTCAACGAGCTCGTCCCGTTGCGTCAGCTGCAGTGGATTGGACACGTACCGCGCATGTCCACTCATCGTCTTTTGTGACGGGCGTTGTTCGCGGTTGCTTGTCAGGAGTGGAGGAGACGGCGAGGTGGACAACCTACAACATGGAGAAGCCACATGAAAAAGCTGACTAAACAGTTGCCCTCGGTCGGTTGTTCTCGACTACCTAGTTGGAGACCCTGGAAATCATAGCTCAAGACCGACGTCAATGGTGGAAATGTATCTCTATGTGCTGAGGTGATTCCCTATCGCTTTCCCAATAAAACAAGCACCTGGAAAACTCAAAAAATGTGAGCGAAAAGCTACTGAAAAATGTTGCATATTCTTTTCCTTTCTATTCGTATCCTGTTTTCTTATTCAGCTAGGATTCTGATAACACAATATCTGTACCACAGATTATTATATATATATATATATATATGCTTGATTCCGAAATCGATGACATATGGATCAATGTACACACATTTATTGATTTATATTCTATGCTATACATGGCCACTATGGAACGTCAGCGAAACTTGCAAGTTTATTCGTTCTCGTGGTCCACCCTGTATGCATCTTCTTACTGTTTTTCCTCTGAAGGGTACTAACAAGTACCAGTCAACACGTAAGTGCAATAGCAGCATGAAGATTCGATTTTCACAGATGAAACGTTGTGGGCGAAGCTGTAGTGGTTAGGTTGCTTGATCCATCTATTAAATACCACTCTAGCCTCCACTCTGGAATAGTATGATCCACTAGTTCCTCAGCATCTCATTGTGTAAGGAAAAGCTGACCATAAAATCGATGCCAGCGACCCGTACCCATTGACGCTGTGTGGACAAGAGTAGGATATCAGAATCGCTCAGTCTCATGCACGAAATCAGCAATAATTCCTCCACTTTCCTTCACGTCATGCATGACATAAGGAACGATTTAGACGACTAATCAGTTGAAGGATCTACTCCACCAGGATCTCCACTGCAATCGAGGTATCAGCAATTCCCAATACGACACGCCCCAGTCAAATTCTAGCTGAGGCATTTCTTGATCCGAAGCACAATTGGTCGCCCGAAATCCACTTCGGTTTTCGAAGTACATTCTTACATATTCAATCCTGTTGTGTTAACCCTCACCTACCACTATGCTGTTGCTGTTACTTACTCCACACAGGATCAAATGGGTGTATTATTTTTGAGCTAAATGGACTTCTGCAAATTTACCCAATCTGGCCGCTTACACACCATCATTATCAGCGTGTTATCAAGTTAGTGGATAAAAAATTATGAACGATATTTTGAGCGCATCCTATCAAGGTATGATCGGCATATCTTGTGAAAATCGAGAAGTAATGTTATTTATTTATTTCCAAAAGCGTGTCGGCAACACCCGAGTGGTATCTATTGGTGACTCATTGCCAAGCAATCAAAAGAAACGGACTGTGAGTTAGGATGCTGGTATGT
>CALYDF020006608.1:0-13258 GCA_944474145.2 Dicrocoelium dendriticum
ACAATGAACAATGAACAATGATTTATCACGGGATAAAAGCAAGTGCTTGACACGTCCCGTAGGATGGTTGAGGTGAATACGATAAAATCAAAATATGTCTGGGTCATCTATCGAACGTCTGCCGATATGAATAGTTTGATAAGCAACATCAGTGTAAAATTAAAATAAATTATCGGGCGGAAACATGCAGAAAGACACTGGGGTGCAGTGATCATTGAGGTAAAGAGTGAGAATAGTAAAATATGGTCGCTCACTTAGGTCCATTTGATACATAAAGTCTGTAGAAATTCATCCTTGGCGTAATCCACAGTAGGGGAATTTAGGTAACAAAATGTTGGGAGCTAAGAGCGACATCTAATCGTTTTTTGAAAACATCCAGGGTAGGAGAGGATACAACTAAGTCAGGAAGTGCGTTCCAAGGTTTGCAAACCCGAAGGGAAAAGTAATTCCGTCGACACTCTAGACGGCTGTATTGTTCCTGCAACTTTAGGCAGTTACCCCTGAGCTGCGTGTTGTGGCTACGTTTCAGCAAATGGCTGCATACGTGATTGGGGTCACTCAATATTTGATAGGCTAATATGAGATCACCGCGCAGTCTTCGATAGCGCCCGCTGAAAATTCCCAACAACTTCAGCCTTCGGTGATAAGAGTGGTAGCGCAGACCCTGCACATTCTTTGTTGCTCTCCGTTGTGGTGCCTCTATCGCTTCTAGGTCGCGTTTCAACCAAGGTTGCCAAGCTTGGATAGCGTATTCAACATGCGGGCGCACGTAGGAATTGTGCATCATTGGGAAGATTGATGGGTCAAATCTCCCGAATGCTCTTCGCAGCATGCCGACATGCTGGTTGCCTCTGTTGGCAGCTACCTCAGCCTGTTTTGAACAGTTGAGGTCGCTCTGTACGATCACACCCAGGTCACGTTCCTGGGAGCTATTCTGCAGTCCGTTGGTCCCAAGTGAATAGGTGTAGTTATGACAATGGCGTAATTGTACGACGCGACATTTGTCTACATTGAACGATAGGGCGTTTTGAAGTGACCAGTTAGACACCTTGTTAAGATCGCACTGGAGCCGTTCATGATCTTCCGGCCCTCTGATCCTTCGCCATATCTTGATATCATCAGCGAAAAAGAAGAAATCGGAAGTAATTGATCTCGCCAAATCGTTAATGAACACCAAGAATAGACGAGGTCCAAGAACCGAGCCTTGTGGTACTCCGCACGCCACATCGATTGCATCAGACAACGATTCTCGGACTCTCACCACTAGCCGTCGTTCTTGTAGAAAATTGTCAATGCAACTCAGGATTGGGTCGCCAATGCCATAATTACGAAGCTTGTAAAGGAGAATGCGATGGTTGAGGCGATCAAATGCTTTTGAAAAGTCCAAGTAGATGACATCGACCCCTACTCCAACATCAACAGCTTCAGTCCAGCTATTACGTGCAATTAATAGGTTAGTATTACACGAATGCTTTTGACGAAAGCCATGTTGCTCTGGGGCTATTAAATTGTGGCTTTCCATGTATTCCATCAGCGCGTCTGCGATGATTGATTCCATCACTTTGGATAGTACGGGAAGTAGTGTTATTGGACGGTAGTTTGCAGGATCAGTGCGGCTACCTCCTTTATGAATAGGAGTGATGACCCCTTCCTTCCATACTGGTGGAATACGGTTCTTCTCTAGACATCGCTGATAGAAAATAGCCAGTGGTGTTGCTAGATCACTAGCTACTGCCTGTAGAGCCTTTGGTCGGATATTGTCAGCTCCGGGAGAACTGTGGATACGCAAGGATAACAACTTCTTCAACACAGCTTCCGCAGTGAAGGTGATGTTTTCTAAACCAGATGGTGGACTAGCAGAAATGAGGAGAATGTTTGTGCTCGTTACCTCCTGGAAAGTTCTGGAGTAGTGAAGCCGTAGGAGATCAGCTGCTTCCATTGCTGATCGCGTGCACCCATCAGCCGTGACTAGTGCTGGAATCCCTCGCTTTACCTTTCGAAGGCCGTTAAGGTGCCTGTACAGGAGTTTGCGGTTCGTACAGAAGCGCTTCATTAACTTCTGCTGGTGAGTGACCTTGTCTTCGCGGATCAGTATCACACAGAAGTTACGATGGGTCCCGTATGCAGTCCACGTTTCGGCATTCGGGCAGTCCTGGTGATCTCGCTATGCCAAATCCCGACGGGACATATATTTACGTGTCCTGCTCCTCAGAAATGAATTACGCTTGTTTTTAGGTTGGAAGGACTTCTGCTCTGATGCGTGCGCTACCAGTGTACTAAACGTCCTTGTAAATGTTTCCCAGGCAACATCTGGGGGGCATTCGGTTAAGAAAGTCCAGGATGTATCCTTAACAAGCTTAGACAACACATTGTAGTGTGTGACAGTATGCACTCTCTCAACCTCCTTTTCAGGGTACTCCGCATAGCAAATATAGTCAAAGAGTAGAGTAACATGATCACTACGACCCAGTGGTGTGCTTGTAATTATCCCGTCAATCATGAGTTCTTCGTTAGTGAGCACAAGATCCATGAAGCGATCATCGATAAGTCTTCTAAGTGCCGTCAGTGTAGTGGAAGAAACAAGGCGTGAAGATGGCGTTAGAAGTTTGGCACACATGAAGGGAAACAACATTCCTACGGCATTCCAACCGGCTATGCTGTCTGGCCTGCTTTACCTGTTGACCTCTAATAGTTGTATTGTGATTCACCTTCAGAAGGTGACGACCATCATGGTTCGGATTCCTCAGGATCAAATGTTATTATCAAGTCGCCACGCAGGACTATATATTGTCTACGGTATATCCCAAGGTTGCTTAGCCTCAGTTGCTAAGGGAGATGCAACAGACCGTTCACGTACTTGATCGACCTTCGTTGTGGATGTTCAAGTGGAGTGAATTTGGGCTTGTGCCAGGGCTGCGGGGCTTGGATTGCTTATTCTAAACGGCGTCTAGTTTAGGCGCTGAGTATATGAGAGAAGATGGGATGGTCAAACACCTGTATGCTCTCCGCAAAGAACCCAAAGTGTTGGTATTTTTAGATGCTTTCTTAGTTCGACGGGAAAAGCCGAACTCATCTCGTAGTACACACTCAGGTCACAGTCAGTAGAAATCGGCTGAAAAGCCAGATCCCTTAGCTTATACTGTCAGGTGAAGCGACGGTGCATGCTCCGCTTTTTACACTAGGTAGTGCTGAAACGAAGCAGGTTCTGAGTCGCCAATTGGTTTACCCTATCACAGATGTCACAGCGAACTCTCCCATTATGACGTGGTTAAAGTAAAGAGTTAACTTTTTAACCGAGAAGCTAGTGACCAAATGCACAGCTCTGCAGACAGTGAAGGAGGAAAGTTGGTTGAAATGGTTCAGTGGTTCTGAGAAGTCCAGATAAACTATATCAACGCCCACTTCACTGTCTATGGTTTCAACCAAACTGTAGGGAGCAGGCAGCGCGATTGTGGTGCCATCCTTTCCGTGTTGGGGTTATGATGCTGCATCCTTCAAATATTTTATGAACGCTTCGGCCATAATGTCCTACATAAATATAGAATGTACCCGATGGAATGCCATTGCGAGATAGTTGGTCTGATTTGCGCAACGTCCTCCCTTACTAATGGGGGCAGGGTTCAGTTCTTCCACGTCGTTGGAACCCGCATCGAATTGAGACATCGTTGGAAGAACTGAAACAGCAGTTGCACCAGTCGCATTGCATGCAATTTCAGCGCCATTTGGCTTATATTGGCACTACCAGGAGAGGTATGTTCGCACAGGAAAAATAATCTCTTCAGATCAGTTGTGGCCGCAAGCGAAATATGACTAAGTCTAGGTACTGGTATAAAATAGGTAAATAGCATAGGTGTTAATTATCTTCTCTGGAAGCTTGTGGATAATTGATGACATAAGGAGGTGGGCAATTCTGCTACAGACCCGAAAATCCACATGACGTGCATATGGCAGGAATCACTCGCCGAACTTTTTGGAGTTTACTATCATGTCTGAAACGGTGCTTGAGATTTGAACAGAATATCGCAGCTAAATGTCGTTGATGTTATATTTCACTAGTGCTCAATGTTTTTGACGCTGCGGGCCCAAATAATCAGAGTGAGAAGTCCTGCGAGCAGGATACATTCACACCCTTCCCGCTAATAACTTATGTCCCCCGGAATTGTTTGGTTTAAACCTATCCCCAACGATTGTAGACACGATGACGAAAACACATGTATGCTTAAAAAGTAAGCAGGTTAAAGAGTTTACTCATACAGTCTCGATCCATTCAACTCACAACGAAGGTAAGGATGTTACTCACACCTTTTCATTTCAGTCCTGGATCGTTACTCTCCAGTGTGATGATTGCGCCTGCATTTCAGACACGAACTTGTCAATGTTTGGTTCAAGTTGACTAACGCACAATCGTAAGTTCTTGTAGATATTTATCCGTTAGTTGTGAAGGGAAATACTACTTGGTTGCTTTATGTTGGAACATGTTTGCTCACAGATGTATGTGCTTGCAAATATTGTTGTCATTTTAATGAGAAGTTGGCGAATTTTCGAATACACATCAGAAGGAAGAAGGAACCAAAATCAAGCAGGGATTTTCCCCGATACAAGTCATGCATGGTTTTTGAGCACTGTAGATAAATCAGTTCCAATTGTAACAGGCAGGCAGTCGTAGCATCAGTATCAAAAGGGTATTTAAAAAGATCTTATTGCTTCATTGTTATATTGAAAATCTGAAACCTTTCGAAGGAACTGTCCTACAAGAGATTTAGCATCACAGCCATGCGGTGTTTCGTAGTGGACGAGGTGGCTGTGGACATCTCACCGCAGTTTTAAGCAGGTAGGAAAATGCGTAATTGTGCCTTTCTGTGCATGCTGAACGAAGAGCCGGAACTTCATCTCGAAGGATTTTACATCGCCTTAGATGTGGGAAATCAATTCGCCCTGGCCATGCAGTCTGGGATTGAAAGCATTCGGGTAAGCAGTCTGGTCACATAAAGCGCTAGATCCCATGACTATTCAAGGTTTGAGATGTGCTGCCCTTGTGTTTATTTCTCCATCATGAACATTTCCATGTTATGTCTCAGTCTGAAGAACACTTGGACCAATTTTCCTCGATTCCGCCGTCGAACTTGTTCTTGGTGCCGTGAACCACCGAAAACAGCCACAATTTCTTGGAGAAAGTCCTTGAAAGTGTCGTGATTAAGGTCATTGACTCGTATAAAATTCACTGTACGTACAACTGTCATCATGACACTACAAAGTTCAGCGTCTTACTACACCATACCTCTTACTGAATAAGGCAATGCAGTTCAACCAGGCTTGAACCACCTCTGGATTCCTCCGCTTGCTGACACAACTTTGCCACTAGACCCTTATGCATTTCAACCATATTTTTAAACGCCGTCGCTGGTCACTCCATACAACATTATCCACGGTAAATTAAGATCAAACAATATTCGTACTGACTGAACAAACAGAGCTGCTGTCATTATGACACGAAAGTTTTCAATGATGAAAGTTCTTCAGCAAATTCGAAAGTATTGCTATTGCCCCATATGAAAATTAAAAACTGTGTATTGTCGACTACATATGTTGCCTCATTCGGTGATTTGGAAAGTGCACGCAATTTCATTGCTTTTTTCTGTATTTGAGACAAACAAACTCTATCCAATGTCGTCTGCACTTCTCGAATCGGTACGGCGGGAGAGGTTAACAACTTAAATAGCAGTCTATTAGCTGGAAAAAATCTGCTAACATCCAGCAAACTTTGCTTCACTAACTGTCCCTCGGGGAAAGCTTTGCATGCCTTGCTAAAACGCTTGCGACACGCTAGCTTTCTTTTCTGGAAATCAAGATTTTTGCTACTCCTTTGCTGAAACATTATTTCAGTCCATCAGCTTGTTTCTGCAACTTAGAGTTGTTTTCATCTCGAGATCATTCCGTGCCTTCACTGCACGTAGCCTTTTGTTTAGTGTCGTAATGTCTCTTCACATTTTGTTTGTTCAGAAGAGTGCTTGTTTTGCTACATAGCAAACAAAACATTTTGTCATTATGTTAAGAAAATTCGTATTTATCAATCTTGCCAGGAATGTGCTATATCTATAGGTTACTTTTCACCTCTTTTCATAACTGATGCTGTTCGCTACAACCGTCCCACTAGCTCAAACAGCTCTGGAATGCGTTTTACACAAGTACTCATAGCAAATTCACTGCACTTATAGCCGCAATCTTTGGTTGCCAACAATCTGGGTATTAATCTCGGAAGAGAGTTTAGTGAACAAAAAACGAAAGACGTTCATCAAATGTTTTTCACTCAAACATACGAGGTTGGTCGAATTTCACCATAACAATGAGGCTGGACCTTACCGTGGTGCGATGGTTTGTGTGCCTCAGCGATCCAATGAGCTATGCTGGGTGGTGCTATTGCACCTTCAGAGTCATTCATACCTGATTGGTCAATGGTTAGAGGCCAGACAAACTCAGCCTCCTGGTCCTCCAGGTTAGGGGTTGGAATGAGGGTGGCACCTTATTCCTTAAAACGGACTCTTTGTAGCCCAACGCCCAACCCGCTGCCTTGCGGTCAGGTTTTTGAACCAAAGGCTTTGTTTGAGAACCCTAATCGTTCTGCTGTCTAGGCCTGGGAAACCTGACAGTATCCTGCCCACGCAATACTATGAATATTATCTCAAACAAATTGCTGATGCTCTGGCCACCGCAGAGGATAATCAGCAGTGCCCTATCTGGTGCATCGAGCAGGGTGGATAGGGGTTTGGATGCTACTGCTGAAGCCTTCACCTCTTCTTATTCCCCCTTACTCATTTTCCGTTTCAGATTCACTTATATCCCCCCAGTTTTCAACCCCTCGATTCTTGGCCCTGCCCCAACATGCTTTGCTAGGCATTTATCTTCTAATTTCAACTCACATGTGAACGCGGAGCGTCACGCCTCTCCTGTCGACAAGCCCATCTCCAACCAAGCGGTCCATTCCTGTTCATCGGCTTCCATTTGGAGCCCTCGATCCTCCTTCAGATTGGCATGCCTTAATGTACGCACACTACTACAGATCGGTCAACAGGCAGCACTTGCCCGAACATTGGAGACCCTCTCGATCGATATCTGCTGCTTATCAGAGACCCGCCTGCAAGACTCCAGCTCTGTGCTCAATCTGCGATCCCCTTCAGGGGACGCAAGCAGTATTTTCTCCTTGCGCCTATCCGGTGACGATGCAGCTTCGAGCACCGGCCAAGCCGGTGTTGGTATTGCCCTGAGTCCCCGAGCTGAAGCTGCTCTAGTTGATTGGATTCCAATCAGTAGCCGGATGTGTGTGGTCCGATTGGCTGGCTGGTTTAAAGCTTCGAAGTCGCGCGGGACTAATAGGTGTCTATTCATCATCGCTGCCTACGCGCCCACAAACTGTAGCGATGATTCGGTAAAGAATGACTTCTACCGCCAACTGACTCAGCTCCTTCGCCACAGTAGAAGCACGGACACTGTTGTGCTGGCGGGGGATATGAACTCACAAGTTGGAAAGTTGTCCACTGATGAAATGCATCTGGGCGGTCAGCACGGTGTAGGCTCCCGTAATGATAACTATGAGCGGTTAATTCATTTGTGTGAGGATGCTCGCTTATTTCTTGCGAGCACTAATTTCCGACACAGCACCCGCCGGAGGGTGACTTGGCGCCCACCAGTCTCGAACCAGCCTTGGACGCAGGTCGATCACATTGCTATTAGTTACCGCTGGAGAAGCTGCATCCAGAATTGTCGCTCGGTTTGGAGCATATGTGTGGACATCGATCATGCACTTGTATGTGCTGACCTGCGGATGCGTTTTGGCGGACGCCCACGACGACGCTGTGAGCGCATTGACACCAGCCAACTGAAAAAGCCAGCTGTTCTGAATGCGTATCAAAGTACGCTGACATGCAAGTTGAATAATCGCTCACTGGAAACAATAGATGGTCACTGGTCACATGTTCGCCAGACCTTACTAGCAGCAGGCAAATCCTCATGTGGTATGTCTAAAAGCCAACATGTACATTGGGTCTCTTCTCCGTCTCTGGAACTTATCGACGCTCGCCGGCATATCCCGGCTGGAATGGAGCACAATGAAACTCGCAAAGAACTCCGGGCAAAACCCCGCGCTAGCCTGAAGAGAGACCGAGAATCTTGGTAGTCTCATCGTGTGTCAGAGATGGAAGTGGTCGCTGCCCTTGGCAACCATCGCAAGTTATTCCGTCTGATACGGGAAACGGGCAGCAGGAGGCCTGGTGTTAGTGAAACAATTTGTGATGAGATTGGATAGCCTATCCACAATTTGTCCAATCGTTTGGAGCGTTGGGCTGAGCATTCTGAAAAGCAATTTAATCAGCTAGAATTTTTGACTCGCCGGTCACTGATCGCCCTGCTCCCTGGGCTGTCTCTTTGGATCCACCCTCTCGCTCAGAAGTCGAAGGTGAGATCGGACTGTTGAAGTTGAACAAAGCCGCGGGACCAGATGATCTTCCTCCAGCCCTCTTCAAATTCGGAGGCTCTGCTCTTGTTGATGCTTTACATGAATTACTAGTGAAACTGTGGGAGCAATAGACTGTCCCAACCGACTGCAGCCGCTCCGTTATTGTTCCCATCTTCAAAGGCGGCTTGCGCTCGGAATGCGGTAACCATAGAGGAATCAGTCTGATCTCCATCGCCTCCAAATTACTCGCCTCCATAATTCTTCACAGACTGACTGGCGCTCGTGAAAGCCAGATTCGTGAGGAGCAAGCCGGGTTTCGTCGTGGTCGTGGCTGCATCGACCACATCTTCACCTTGCGTCAGTTGTCGGAGCACCGCCACACATATTGGCGGCCTACCGTGGTCGTGTTCCTTGACATCAAAGGTGCCTTCGATTCAGTTGATCGATGTGCCCTTTGGAATTGTTTACTCAGGAAAGGTGTGCCCGAGAAATATGTAAATATTATCCAAGCATTGTATTTGCGTAGCACGGGCAGAGTGAGGGCTTAAGGCAAGCTGTCGCCACCCTTTAATATCTCCAGCGGTGTGAGACAAGGATGGCCGCTGTCATCTTTCCTCTTCAACTTCGCTATTGACGAAGTCATGGAGTTTGCATTTACAGGACATGACTGGAAGGTGTGGAACTACTCCCAGGAGAACGACTTCTTGACTTGGAGTATGCAGACGACATTACCATGATCTGTGACAGCTCCCAGACGTGCCAAGCCGCGCTGGACAAATTAGCACTGGCTTTCAGCCGCTACGGGCTTTGTTTTGCACCATCGAAGTGCAAAGCGTTCCTCCAAGATTGGCAGGGATCGCCTCCTGCGATGAAGCTTGGTGGGGATCAGCTAGAAGTCGTTCAGAAATTCAATTACATGGGAAGTTGTATCAGCGCCCTTGGGATCGAAGACAAGATCACGAACCGTATAGCGAAAGCTCGAAGTGATTTTGCTAACCATCGCCACCTATGGTGGCAGCGCGACATTAGTCTCGCCCTGAAGGGTAGAGTGTACAATGCAGCGGTACGTTCGACCTTACTGTACGGTTGCGAAACTTGGCCCATAAGGTCGGCGTACTTGAAGAGGCTAGCTACGTTCGACCATCGGTGCCTTCGCAGTTTGGCTCACATATGGTGGGAAGACCGCGTGAGTAACGAGCGTGTTCGACGCCTTGTTTCCGGCCCAGGAAAAGGGAATGAACCGCTCAGCACGGTTATTTCCCGCACCAGGCTGCGATGGCTCGGCTACGTGTTACGCATGCCAGCCCACCGACTCCCTCGACGTGCGTTGTTTGCTCACCGGGGATGTGGGTGGAAGAAAAGGAGAGGTGGCCAAGCGATGACTTGATCCAGAGGAATGAAGTTTATCACTTCGGAGCAAAGCCTCGGTTGGGGCTTCACGGCTCCCTGGTTGGGGTCCAAAAGACGGTGAACACGTTTGGCTGGATACACTTGCTGACATGGCAAGGATCCGACCTCAGTGGCGTTTGTGCTGTGCGTTTATTTGTCCCTCCCCATCCATTTTAGCCTCCCCCTCCATCTACGATCTCATTTCCTGGGGTAAAACATAATAATAACAAAAATAATTTTCTTTTTGCCTAGTAGCTGGCTGGAAGCTTACCGAAGCGATGCCTATCCGTTGCTGGTAGCTCAGCTGGTATGAAACTGTTGTATCTATTTTTCCTTTGTGTATTTTATTATATGTATGTATGTGTGTATTTCTTTCATGTATTGCGGCACAATAGCGGAGGTTTTTTCCTACCTCTAGCTGGTGTGTATAATGACGATGATGATGGTCGAATTTCAGTGGGCCGTACGTTTAGTTTAGTTTACTCTCGCGTATCAGGTTAACGCAGTAAATCCATTGGATAGTATAGGCTTCTCATAGTACGGCATTCGGTAGCTGCTGGTACATTTGCTAGAGTAAATCTCTTATGACCATACACTTCTGCTTCCTGCTGCATATGAAAGGCTTTACTCTCATCGTGGGTGGGAGCCCGACTCTCGAAGCACTGATTACTAACTTGTTGGATTGATAAACAACCTACCCACCGAGCGACATCGTGGGTAGTTCAGATAGAAATAACCAGCTGGCAGCAATACCGAATGTTTTCAGTACGCGGTAATCGGTAATGAGCTGAGATGTGTCAACGTCTGCGGAATCTTCCGCATACCAGATGAAGTTGAACAAAAATGTTGCATGGTAACTGCAGCCAAAAGAGTAGCTATCTATTCAGTTTCGACCATAAGCTTCTTGTTAGTGAATGCGAGATCCAGAGTACTGTGCTTGCCCTCCGTCTTAGCCATTTTGAAGCAGGTAGCGTGGTTTTAGACTAGTACTCCGGTGATTAACTCCTACAATTCTATCTTGTAGGGTTCATCCACACAGACTAGGGTTTTAAGGATGCAAAGAGAGTAGTCCCTAACTAGGAGAGTGTGACTACTTGACCTTGGGTACACAGTCTGCAGGGTCGAAGCTAGGCGATTTTCCATTTTGATAGTAGACGACGGATGCTTACGCAACACCCAATGAACATATGTCACTACGTCTTAGGTGAAGGCGACATAAAAGTAAGGCGAGACTGGACGTTCGAGTTGTCGATGAGATAAAGAAGTAGCTCACTGCTGTATATGGTTGGCAACATCATATTCCAGAGTGGTCTGTCACTGTGTCCTCCATATGGCAGTCACTGCACGCCTGCGCCTACAGAGAGACCATGAGTGGCTTGTGCTGCACCTCCCACAGCTCCATTCACGAACCCCATATCCAGTGTAAACCCAAAGGAATAAGAC
This sequence comes from Dicrocoelium dendriticum, assembly GCA_944474145.2. Classification (NCBI taxonomy): domain Eukaryota; kingdom Metazoa; phylum Platyhelminthes; class Trematoda; order Plagiorchiida; family Dicrocoeliidae; genus Dicrocoelium; species Dicrocoelium dendriticum. The sequence continues at coordinate 11,282 of CALYDF020006608.1, forward strand.
TAGGAGGCATGTAGATGGGAGCCACGTTTCATCAACGTAGCCGGCCCACATTCCTTCAATTTGCACAACAGCAACATTCCGGTCTATCTAAATTGGGTATCATGTGTACCAGAATTACACAAGGCTATGGCTGGGCCGTAGTCAGCTCCACACTGGGTGGAACTACTCTGTGAGTCTATCACGGCGACTAGGACCGTGCACTCCGTCCTACCCAGCAACGATTCACAGTTTCCTGGAACCAGCAAGAGTTGTAGGATGCTAGATAGGTAGTCACGTTGTTAACATTCACATCAAGCGCGGTCACACCGGGGATACGTAAAAACCAACACATCATCCGAAGGAAAATAAGTGTGACAAATTGACATGAAATACGCAGCAGAATATTAGAACTGAGCCAAGCAAATAAAAAAGGATATGGAGGGTTTCGGTGTGGCTCTCTCCTATCCCTGCACTCCACGACCGACGGTTTCGTCTTGATTTAGACTCATCAGGTAGAGATAGCTGAGCTAGGAGTGGAACCCAAGGCATAGTGCTTGGCGGCTATTGCCATGATCACTCGGCCATTGAGTTCCGCGAGCAGTGTTTGACACAGCGGTTAGAAGTAGATTTTCGGGACTTTTGGAACACCCGCCATGTGTCTTGGATTGCGACACGCAATCTCATTAGTGGCGGCGGTTGACTTGGAAGTCAGCCTCTGCCAAAACGGTCACTGGGACCGTCACCGAAGTGGAGGGTTTCGGTGTGGCTCTCTCCTATCCCTGCACTCCACGACCGACGGTTTCGTCTTGATTTAGACTCATCAGGTAGAGATAGCTGAGCTAGGAGTGGAACCCGAGGCATAGTGCTTGGCGGCTATTGCCATGATCACTCGGCCATTGAGTTCCGCGAGCAGTGTTTGACACAGCGGTTAGAAGTAGATTTTCGGGACTTTTGGAACACCCGCCATGTGTCTTGGATTGCGACACGCAATCTCATTAGTGGCGGCGGTTGACTTGGAAGTCATGATATATTTTATCCAAGTTAAGGAGTTCTATATATATTTAACCCTTGACCAATGAGTGACAGTGTGCAACAACATGCGTAAAAACAAGCACTCGAAACACAGAACAAAATGCATTCAGGGGAAAAAATTCTCGCAACATGTTTGCCATTGTGTACGCTTCTGGACCATATACGATAGCGTATTCAACCGGGTGTGCTCATTGTCCTTGGCCCCCAAACTTGGGGTCTTGAAGTCCCACCGAGCCTAATTTTAATGTCAGCGTCTTGACACCCTGGAATCAGTTCGTATTTTGGCCACCTCCCCTTCACTTCCACCCAACGCCGGAACATGTAAACAAAGCGTGAGGAGATAATCGTTAAGCAGACCTACTTAGGCCATACTTGAGACACCGAAGTGGGACAAAGAAATTATACTGCTCATTGGTAGGCGGAGACTGACTGACTTTAGGATCCGACGTCGAATATCAACATTGGTCATGTGATGCTGCCAACGTAAACCAACGATGTTCCGGAGGCATCGGTGATCAAAAACAGTTAGTCTTTGAACATCGCCCGCTCGAAGGGGCTAGGTCTGTCAGTCCTACGGGAGCAATGCTCGTAGTTTGGAGCTATAAGCTCGACCATTTATCCTGAGGCTAAGATTACGGTGGCTCCAGAGATGTCGTTGCTTGACAAAGAACACTCTGGCTTTGGTTATGCGCAACTTGATTTCATCCTTCAGTCCACACAAGCTGATGCAACTCCCGATATAAATGAACATGTCGACTACTTCCAGAGAGGAACCGGAGAGGGTGGAGACAGGAGGGGGCTTTAACCAGTCATATAGGGGGCTTTGCACTTGGAAGGGGTAACTGGCATGCTGAACTGTGATCCAAACTTCTCCTAGCTGTGCAGTATGTCCTTGATAGCTTGTGAGGAGTCGCACATTATGGCGATGCCGTCAGCATTGTCCAAGTAACGATGTTAATCATCTAG
>CALYDF020006609.1:0-13252 GCA_944474145.2 Dicrocoelium dendriticum
AATGATCCCAATTTCTGCCGGTTGATGCGTTAGCCGGGTGCCTATTGCGTTCCTGAGTCCTGTCCTGTGCCCGCTTGGTAGGTCGGGGACTAAACATTCTTTTTGAATATGACACGTTGATCCTCCGCAGAACTACGTGAAGTCTCTGAGGGATATACAATGAAATATGTTGAATTGTTGAAATCTTGAAGGATAGAATATGGTTTCCAAGAAAGAATCGCAGGTCTCCTGGGTATGTAGTAAAATTGATTAGAAATATAGGAAACCACGGCCGATTGAGCAGGCAACGCGGCTTGAAGAGCTCATAATGACCAATTGTTCTGGCTTTGTAGCGCAGGAGAATGTGCCTTCCGAATTCAAAAGTAGGTCTCAGGCAAGCTATGTGGAAGCGATATTGGTAGGCAAACTGAACAAACTACAGTTGCTTCAGCGTCGTCTGATAAGTTGCGCCCAGTCTCATTGCCTGCGGATAGGCGGGTTGCTGTTCTGAATTCCAAAACACAGGTAAATACACCCCGTCGAGGTCATTGGATTATTGGACGATAGAGAGCAGAAGGAAGTTCCTTTGTCAGCTCTGTCACTTCCCGATCGTTGCGGAGATAGCCTGCGTCATTGCGGAACAAGGTCTCACAGAGAACTACTCAAGCCGCACTGGAAAAGTTGAATCCCCGTAAACTAAAATGAGAATCCAATAAATGCTTGCAACGTTTCTCGGTCAAAGCAACGACGGTGGACCCCGGAAGGCGGTTCCAGTCATTCACGTCGCGAGTGGATAAAGCCAGGCTGGATCGCACTCGATCACTCCTCGGTTTGAACAATTTCAAACTGTGGCCCTCTTGTTGAACTCTGTGTTGAGACGAAAGAATTCCTGTAATTCCCTCCCCAACTCTCTAAGAATACGTCGGGTGAAGATCAAATCTCCGCGATGACGACGGTAATCCAGGGAAAAGAGGTCCAGTTGTTTGGGTCGCAGGGAATAGGACAGGTCCCGCAGCTCAGCAACAGATTTGGATCCACGCCGTTGAATCTTTTCAATCCCAACACATTCAAATTTCGTAAGAGCGTAGGCGGCAGGTAGCCCGTATTCAAGAAGCGGGCGTACATGTGAAGTAAACAGGAGTCGGAAGAGCCCCGGGGTCAGGCGAGAGAAGGCTCCTCGTATAGAGTGAAACATCCTGTAGGCCGCAGCGACCTTTTTCTTGGTATCTTTATTGGATTTGAGGTCAGACGAAAGTATCACTCCCAACTCCCTCTCCGGAGTGGCGTTTCTGAGCAAAGAACCACCGATATGGTAGACTCTAAATGGGACAGACGCACCAACTGGGAGAACTGAACACTTCTCATGATTCATTGGCAACTGCTACTTATTTGACCAATCATGTAGCAGGTCAAGTGTCGTTTGCAACCTGTCAGCATCTTCCATACTGGATACCTCCATCCACAGCTTCAGGTCGTCGGCGTAGATTAGGCAATCTGCCTGGAGTGTTGACGGCAAGTCGTTGATGAAGATGTTGAAAAGCACAGGGCCGAGGGCAGGCCCTTGTGGGACTCCGCTAGTCAGGAGAACAGGAGCTGAAAATGTATCGTTTACTTGCACCTGCATCAGGCGGTCGCGAAGGAAAACAGAGATCCAGGAGAGATTCCCGGCAATACTGATTCCTCGGAGTTTAAGCAAAAGTCGTTCATGCGGGACCCTGTCGAAAGCATTGCTGAAATCCACAAACATACCGTCCAGGCGTTTGCCTGAATCTAGCGATTTCGCCTATTTCTCTTTAGCAACTGGTACATACAAGGTACACGAGCGTGCCCTTCGAAAACCATGATGTGCACAAGAGAAGTGATTCAGTTCCTCGAGGTACAGATGAAGAGCTTGCTTCAAGATCCGCTCCATAACTTTACACAATATCGACGTTAAGCAGATGGGACGATAGTTGGCTGGATCTTGCTTGTTCCCTCCTTTGTATATGGGTTTTACAATGCCCCCTTTCCAAGCCGACGGAAGACGCCCAGCTTCAAAAGAAAGACGGAAAACCTGATAGATAGGAGGGGCGATGTACTGAATAAATAAATAAATAAATAGGTATATTTCTAGACCTGCTAGAGGCTGCACCCTAAAGGGTTCAGATCAATGCTTACATAAATCCGATGCTCTTGCATGGAAGTAGGTAAAATATAAGTAAATGTTCATCGTTAGCAATTACAAATGCATTGGCATTGTTTGATATACAGCTACTGGGTCGCAGGCGCCCACCTTGACATTTTTCTGGTTCCTTCGGGCGATATTGAGTTCCTTGTTCTTTTATTGTGAAAACTTCGCCGAGGTGTAGTTGTTCCTTTTCTCCTTGGAACAGAATCCAAGTCGCCGGAAGTTCATTTTAAATTGATCGCACATTAATTGGCCACTCAGCTGCCCCAATTGTTGTTGCGCACATGGAAGAAATGAGTGGAGGTATTATAAGGCATACGAAAAGTTGAAAACAATTCCGATAAATGCAGACAAAAATAGAAACAATTTGTTAAGAGATGAAATAAAGCTGCGTGCTTCAGTAGAAAAATACCAGTTAACAAAAAGTATAGCCCTATTTTTCTTACGCTGATATTGCTCTCCGGCGCAAAATTTCAACCTGAGTTATTCTCAGATAAAAGAAAAAGCCTTTCTACAGTTGGAATACCGCTCAAAGTGTCACAAAATAACACTGGTCTGGACCAGCTTTAGCGCCTGAATACGATGAACGTAAAAGCAACACAATACGTGCAGTAATTTGCGAGTCATTCGCAATTAAGTGATGGTCTAGGAATAATGCCATTTTTATTTTTCGCTAAAAATGGCTTTCTAATTTGCAAGAGGATAGCAGAAAAAAGAAAAGAAAATATAAAAAGTAGGGAAACGGCGCATGTTCTAGATAGGCATAGCTATCCAGAAATGCTCTAATTAGCCCGCAATACCCTGCGACAACTACGGACTGCGCAGGTGGCGGAAAAGTAAACTTTGCAGGCATACATTACAGATATATGCAAATAAGGGATGATCTTGCGCGCAAACGCTAAAAATCCAGCAAGGAATATTATATCTATATGGGAATTCAGGGGAGCTTGTAATTAACTCACGGTTAGAAGGCCACAGTATACCATTTTCAGTGAATACTGAGCCACATAAACAACCAGTAAAATAGAGTTTAGCATTTTTTAAGCCTTGAAGCTTTTCTAAAGCTTACAACAAGGCCGCATGAGCCAGGTCTACCTGAGTAATCCAGGGGATCTTTCAGATCCGTTGACAGATTTCGGCCTACAAAATACACAAATTTCTTAGCTATACATCACAAGATTTATCGCTTAGAGCCGATTTTCTATATTCATGAGGCTTTGTCTCTAACGTCAGTGAGCTATAGGAGCCTGTCACCAATAATAAAGAAATAAGCATGGGAAAATTTAGTAAAATTTAGCTAATTGCATTTGGGCGTGAAAGCCGTTTTGGTCTACATTGGTTGGGGTTTAACAACTCTACTTTGGTGGTTGAGCTTGCTCATACTTTGCGTATTGTTATGCCTCATGTGTAGATGCCCACTATTGTGCAGCACTTTGATGAATTTCGATTTATTTCTCTCCATTTTTAAGTTCCGAAGATAGTGCCGGCGGTGTTCATCCAGATGGCAATGTTAACTGGTACTCTAATGTCACACCAACTATTTCTTTTGTGATTTTCCTGGCAAGAGCTGTTCTAGCCCCATAAGCAAAGAGCGATAAGGTAAATCAGGAGAAGAATAGTAACAAAAACCAGTGGGAGCTGGTCGTTCACCCGCCATTACGCATAACGCATGGTAGGCTTTGGAGCCAGCTAAACGAAAAATGACACACGGGCGGCCAAGATAAGAAAAGTGGTGATGGTAAGTTTCTGCTGCTCCAGCCAGCCACTGTGATAGGGGCCTCTCTGTCGTTGGTTAGCTTTCGTGCCAGTGAAATGAAATCTGGAAATGCGAGTGTTTTACGAGCAAAAGCAGTCCTAAGGAACAGGGGGTGCAAGCCATTCGGGCCGGGTAATGTGTCAGCTTATACGACGCAACGGCGCTTCGCTGCCACGCAACCACCACCAGTCGCGCGGGCTAAGTATACCGCGAGGACGCCCAACCCTACGCGGATTCGAACCGGTGACCTTATGGTTGCAAAGCAAACGTGCAGACCACTCGGCCACCGGTCGACGCTCGGGCCGGGTGAAGAATGCGGATCTAAATCAAGGAGAAGTTTAACCACAGAATTGATGTTAACGTCTACTTGATCCAACTGATAAGCAAAACTGAAGACAGTGTTGCCGCAGGCAGGGGTTTCTTTCGCGAAGACAGAGGCATACTGCTGGGCCAAAAGACTGGCTTTATCAGCGTCTTCGTAAAGCAAATTTCGATGTTCTAAGGTACACAAGGTGGGGATGCCACTGCCAGCCCTGGTACTTCTTTTTAGATAAGAGAAAAGCATTTTGGTGTCGTTCTGGAATGTGTTGCTAAGGATAGTTCATATTGCTGACGTTTCTGAAGCTTCAAAGCGACACAAGCATTTCTGGTGGTTTTGTAGGAGGAGTAATCGTACTCTGTTTGAGATTGCCTGAAACGACCCCACAATTTGAGCCTTCAGTTCATCAGAGATCTCAATTCACTATCAATCCAAGGTGGACCTACACTTGAAGGACTTTCTACGGGAGAAAGGAACGACCTGCTCAATTAGAGAAGTCATTTTGGTGAGCGCATTGTTCCACGCATCATCAAGAGGAATGAGATCAGGAACACTCCAGTCCATAGCGCTTGCGGCTGTTCTCAGACGGAGTGGGTCTTCATGCCAAAATTGCTGACGACAACCACCTTGGCTATGGATCGTGAGGCGACGTGTCCATAGGAATGAAACGACACAATGATCACTTTTGCCGATGGGTGGAAGAACTGTTAGGTTCGTGACATCTGACTGAGCTGGGGTGAGCACATGGTCCAGAATGTTTGGCGTTTGGTCGGCAACAATGTGGGTTGGCATGGTGACGTGTTGAAACAAATTACAATCGATAACAGTCTCAAGTAGGGTGGCATCAAAATAATCAGGTGGATGACCACAAGGAAGTAGGTCCCAGCCGTTATTAGGGGCATTAAAATCCCCACGATAAGACTGTCCTTTCTCGCGCCGTGCTTCCTGATCGAATTGAGCAAATGAACTTCGGATCCCGGTGGCGCTCTGTAAACAACACCAATAGTGAAGGATCTGCTTCCATCATGAATACGGCACCACAGGGCATCAAACTCACCATCATCGCCAATAGTGGCCGCAACCAAATGGGCCTTGAGTTCGGCCTTCCAGTAAAGTGTAACGCTGCCACCGGGCCTACCTTCTAGGCGGTCGGCTCGACAAAGATTCTGTCATGATTCTGTCATGGATAGCAGCGTGATATTCCGTAACCCAGTAGAATCCACTGCTGCACTTCCTGCCGAACGCACGCTCGACTATCTACTGTGGTTTATGCTGTGCGTAACAAAGCTTCTTCCGCCTGGGTTTCCCGGTGTTACTGTCTGCAAACTGACTAGGTTTGTTAACGTACCAGTTAACGCCCCAAACCCACGACCACACTTACTTCGTGTAGTCCTATCCACCCAGGAGGAACGCAACGCGCTGTTGCGGTTTTCCTTCAAAGTAAACGGTACTAATGTTAACGTTCAGCTAGACCTCCCATTAGCCGATCGGCTGAAGCTAAAAGAGACCATTAAGGACCACAAAACCGGGCGAGCGGCCGGTGAATAACGTCTCCGGTTGGTTGGTTTTCGGATGGTCAGCCGGCGGTCTGTTTCCGCCCTACTATTGCCAGTGCTGGTAGCGCACGATCCAGGGCTGGACATTACGTGTACCTTCAGATAGTGCTAAGCAATGTGGGCAGCTTAAGGAATAAGACGTGCGAGATATGTCTGCTTGTATATGGGTCTCATCCTGATATATTTGCATTCACTGAAACGTGGCCGCCTGATGACATTACGGTCGGTGAAGTGCATCTGTCTGGCTACGCACTATTTAGAGGTGCTCGCTTCGTTGGCCGACAATGCAGGGGCGTTGTGCATTACGTTAGCTGTACACTTAACGTCCTAGCTACGTACATGTTTCAGTCGGCAAATAAAGCTGTTGCAGCTCTGTCGGTAGTGATTAGCCTTTCTGCAGCTCAACTGACAGTTGTACTTGTGTATAGAAGCCATGAGATGGCGTCCAAAGAGGTGTTTGAATTTATTCGCTCCCAATCCGCAAACAGGTGTTTGATACCGGAGGATTGCAATCCACCGGACGTTTGCTGGGCAAATCTTTCATGCAACTGGGTGGAAGGTAGTTTCGATGCAGATATTCTTGAGCTTACGCTACGAGTACCGTTGCATCAGTTCGTGGACGTCCCCAAGAGGTACAAGGATGCATAAGTATCATCTATTTTGGATGTAGATTTTGCCAATTCACTGGACTTCGCAGGTTACATCAAATACAGCTCCCCTTAGGTGCTATTGAGCATGTTTGCTTATCGTTCAGGTATACTCTGGCCAGGCGTCACCAGAGCATCTCTATGCCACTTCCAAACATATAGCGTGCTAACTATCAGGCAATGCGTTCATAGGCTTCTGAGTTGTGTTGCGAAAGCTCGGTGGTTGATACGGTTCAGGCGGCCTGGGATAAATTCAAGTCTTATCTTACGGAAGTGTCTACTCCCTACATGCTGCTTGCGAAGAGACAGGAGTCACGAGCGCGGCCGCCCTGGATAGATACTACCGGCAAGTACCTGCTCCAGAAGCGTTCTAGGTGCTGGAGGACCTACTGTGCGGCTCCATCAACTAGCACCTATGATAGATACCGCGAAGCTAGAAATAGGTGAAAACCACCCTTAAGGAAAGCTCGGCTGTGGTACTAAAAGGAATTGGCTGTTGGAGCTTCGGAAAATCCGAAAAAGTTATTCGCTTATGTTAAGAGACGCTGTTGTTGAAATTGGGCACTCCCAATTTTGGTGCGGGTCGATGGAGCTTGTGCGTATGCAGACTCAGATAAGGCTCGTATACTTGGTGAGCAGAATGCAAGTGCTTTTGTGTCTGAGGCAGCATTGAATAGCTTTGAACTTGTCCCCAGAGTACCTGAGGGTTCTTATTTAGCTGAGTTTACCGTGGTGAAAACTCAAGTCCTTAAACTGCTGCAAGAACTGTACCCTGCCAAAACAGCTGGACCTGATTCAATGCACCCGAAGCTTCTGCATGAGTTGGCGGTGGGACTGAGTGGACCGCTGACGATGGTGTTTCAGAAATCACTTGACACCTGTACATTACCTTCCGAATGGAAGGAGGCTGTCATCTGTCCTACCTTCAAAAATGGCGACAGGAGTCTGTCAGCCGATTATAGGCCAGTAAATCTGAGTAGCGTCGTGGTCCAACTGTTTGAAAAGCTTGAGAGAGATTTGTTGGATGGTCACCTGAATAGCTTTAATCGACTCAGTAATGCACAACATGGATTCCGGAAGGGGTTTTCGTGTCTGATGAATTTGTTGGTTGCACGGGAAGCGTGGGCCGAGCAATGAACAATGGCCACGTAGTGGATGTGCTTTTCGTAGACTTCTCGAAAGCGTTTGATAAGGTACCCTACTTGAGGCTATCACAGAAGCTGAGCTCCAACTGCGTATCTGGCCGCGCCCTTCACTGGGTATCTGCGTTGTTGCAGGGAAGAGAGCCGTGCGTACGTGTAGGTCGCGGCTTACCCTATAGGCAAGCGGTCCTTAGCGGTGTCCCAAGGGGCTCGGTCTTTGGACCGATGCTGTTCTCCAATTACGTAATCGATCTTCCTAGAGTGTTTGGAGTATCATCCCTATTGTTTGCCGATGAACTTAAGCTATGGAATGTGATAAATGTTCCTGGGGGTTCTGATGCCATACCGCATGCCCTAGATAGGCTCTGGGACTGGTCCACTTTGTGGCTACGGCCCATTAATCAAGCTAAGTGTTTCTTCCTTCGTGTAGGAGCAACATTCCCGCCTTCGAGTTGCGTACTGGGGGTAGTCGAACTCCCCCTTGTCTCCACCCAGGTAGACCAAGGCGTAGTCCATTCCTCGTCTTTGCATTCGGGTGACAACTGGAAGAAGGCCGCAGGTAAGAGTTTCGGAATGTTGTGGTTAATACGCGTTTCTTTCGGGGTCTTAACTTCCGATATATTTGTGAAGCTGTTCTCAGCTTTCGTTCGGCCCCATCTGGAATGCTGCCTCCAGGCTTGTCCGCCATGCCTTGTTCGGGGCAAATTGGAACTCGAGGGTTTTGAGAGCAGATACCAGATTGTTCGCGGGGTTACGGGGCAATCGTACCCTGCGCGTCTACTTATCTTGGGTATGTAATCAATGCAGTACCGACGGTTTCGAGGAGACCTAATCTTTACTTACCGCATTTTAACAAGGAAGGTTGGGCAGGACTTGAGCTGGCTATTTAGCCCGATTAAGTTGACTTGTATTCGCGGTTATCCCATGAAGCTACACAAGTCGCGTTCTGACCGGATCAGGGCGGAAACTCGGGTACCGCGTAGTTATCAAGCGCTGGAACCCGCTTCCAGAAAGCGTAATCAGTGAGCCTACGGTTAAGGGGTTGAGCGTCAGTTAGACGCTCTTGGCTGGCAACACGAAACCTTTCCCTTCTCCTGACCATCTTCATCTTCAAGCTTTTGGTTCATATTCTGTCATTCTATTCACTCTTTGGTGTTATTCTTCATTTAAGTGACTTTCATTACCCTTTAGCTTCCCTTTTCTTTCTACTTCTTTCTTACTCCACGTGACCTACGCAGCGGGGACTGCTAGTGCAGGGTACGTGGGCAGTAATTGGTTGACTAGGGTGTTTCGGATGTTTCGTTTTAGGTCTATCAAGACCTCCTAGTACCTTATCATTTCCTGGCCCAACGATCCGCTCAAGAAGGAACACCTAAGGGATTTTCATATCGTTCCAGTCCATCTGAAACTGTGCCGGAACAGAAAGCCCCTCCAGGCCAATTTTTCAGTACAACAATTAGCCACTTCCGTCATCGAACACATCGGAAAGCGCGAAACCGTCTCAATCGACCGCCTCAAAGTTTCTTACGTTGAACCATAGACGAACGACTACTCTAGTCCTTCATTTTCCGATGAATCGACTCAAACACTGGTGGAGTAAACGCCTTTAGACACCAGCACCCACTGCCCGAACTCTCCGCCATGCCTAAATTGCCTAAATGGTTCAATGGCCGACACGTTTCTTAGAACTTTAGCTTAGCAATTTTGTATTTAACAGCGTTTTCGGGCTTTCATTCTCGTCGGTACCCTCCGCAAGACGCGAAATACGCAAAATGTTCGGAAAACACCAAAGCATCGCGAAAGTGTTTTGAAAACCAGAGAAAAAATAAGGAACGCGTTTTGAAAAGCGATAAAATGTGTTGTTTCCGTTACTTTTCGGTGCCTGCTCGGTAAGTGCTTTTCCCGCCCGTAGCTGTCGCCTCTTCTGCATGTCTGACCCCCTCCGATAATTTTTCTCTTCATGTTGTGAACCTGAGAACAATCATTTGTGGTCAAGCGCAATTGATCGTATGTTACGGACGTTCACCCCTTTTTCTTTTATTTACACCTTAAGGGCGGACGTGGATGGGAGCCCGCTAGTGTCCGAGCGCCTAGTTTTCCCCAGCAGCTGCTTCAGGTTTCACCACCTGGTCTCGCAGAAGGCTGGCCCGCGACAGACAGGCCTTACGCAGTTCGAAGAGTCGTTCGCGGTTCCCTCCTAGGATGGGGGCTATGTAGTGACCGTATGATTGTCCTGTTTGTTTGTGTAAAATATTAAAATATAATAACAGTATGTACATAGACAACTTAGGAAATTTGCTTGTTTGCACGATGACTACGTGCGTTAGAGCCATCCATACAAATCACATTCGCGCGCTTCCGGCTTTTCCGCCTCGACGAGCGTTTGCTTCTTCTCGACTGGCGGTCATACCTTTCCCCTAGCTAGAATAATTTTGCGGTGCCTTCAGCTAGCGTGATGATGCATTCCGACAATAAACGTCTATCTCACCCATATATCCGTCTTTCTACGACTTTTCCTTGAGGCGAGTCGAACCTGACATAGCGACGGAACGATTCCGCTATAGTTGCGTGAATTGGCCACTGAGCTGAGTGGTCCTCTCACATGCGTGTTGTCAATATCGCCTACCTTCGGAATGGAAGGTGGCAATAATCTGTCCGATTTTTAACGGCTGTGGTAGCGCCTTGCCTGCAATCTACCGGCCTGTCAGTATGACAAGCGTAGTAGTCAAGTTTGTAAGTAGTCAAATGGTTTATAAAGCCGATATGGGATTCAGTGGAGAACGACCTGAATAGATTCAACCTTCTCCGTGTTGCGCCACACGGATTCCTCCAAGGGAATTTTATGTCAGACTAATCTACTTGTAGCTCGTGAAAGCTAGGGCCCAAGTGTTAGACAGTGACCACGCTGTAGACTTACTATTCGTGGACTTTTCGAAAGTTGACATTTCTCATCTTCGACTCACTAAAGTTGAGATCTTACGGAATATCTGGTCGCGCCCCTCAATGGCCGTCTGCTTTCCTTGAGGGGAGGGAGAAGTGTGTACGGGTGGGGCGTAGCCTTTCGCTTAGTCAAGCTGTTCTTAGTGGCGTCCCGCAGGGCTCGGTATGGGGGCCACTGTTGTTCGCGACCTAGGTAAGTGACTTGCCGGGGAGCTAGGAATGTCATCACAAATGTTTTGCTGACACATCAAGCTCTTGAATATTGTGGATATACCGGGGGTCCTTAAGAAATTCAGCGTGCCTTAGGCTCTGGGAATGGTCTACCTTAAGGTTGATACCTATGAATAGGGCCAAGTGCTCTGTTCTCCGAATCGGAGCTGCTAGTCATTCCACCCGATATGTTGTCGGCGGTGGTGAACTCCCTGTTGTCACTCAGCAGATTGATTTTGGGGTGGCGCACTCATCAGCAATTTATTCTGGCGACAATTGGAAGAAGGCTGCTCGTGGAGGTTCGTAGGATGCGAATTATCCGCCGCTCTTTCGGAACCCTAACGGCCGATTTAACTGTGAAGCTATTTTCGGCATTCGTCCAACTCACCTGGAATATTGTATTCAGGCTTGTCCATCATGACTTAACCGAGACAAAATGGAGTTGGTGTGGGTGTTACGGGTGAGCACTCGTTTAGTGCAGGGTCTACGTGGTTGGACCTATCCTGAACGCGTGCTCAGTTTTGGGATGTACTCAATGCACTACCGAATGCTAAGAGGGGACCTGATGCTCACTTATCGTATTTTGACGGGTAAGATTGGCCCAGACTTGTCAGGGCTATTTAGTCTCTCTACGTTACCTAATCTCCGCGGTCACCCACTGAAACTGCATAAACCACGGTCTGATAGGATTAGGACGGAAACCAGTCTGTCGCGCCGAGTTATAGATCGCTGGAATTCGCTTCCAAATCACGTGGTTATGGAACCTACGGTTAAGGGTTTTGCGCGCCAGCTCGATGCTTTTGGGTGGCAGCAGCAAAGTTTTCCTTTTACCTAGCTGACTCATCTTCACTTGTCAGTTCTTTTCTTAAAAGCTCACATATCTTGGTATTCTACTTGCTTAGCGCGTTCCACTTTCAATTTTGCCTACTGGGATTATATTTTTCTCTTTCTTGCTTCACGCAACCGGCCCAGCAGGTACTCCTAGGGCAGGGTACGTGGGCGTTAATTGCTTGGACAGGGTATGGTGCGGTTTCTGTTTTAGGTCAGTCAGTACTTTAAATTTCGCCAACTCCTGGTTCAATGGCCCGCTGAAGTAGGAACACTCAAGGGATACTCCTATCGTTCCAGTTCCGCTTGAACTTGAAGCTTTGTATAAGGTTCGATTGGGTTCTGTACTTTTGACCAGACATGCACACCAGCTGCGGCCTACCGGCATTCAAATAGCTACCAGTGAACGATCGCTGCTACTGGATATGCTACTAGACAATTTTGGCACCCTGGAACTCAGGAGCCAATTAATGAGCCCTGCACTGTGACCACAAGAGGAACGAGCTTGCAGCCGCGGCTATGGGCCGATCGGATACGGAGGTCCGTGGTCAGAATGCAGATGGACCCCAGGAGGAAGTCGTAAGTCACTTTTCGCGAGGGGCGTTACCGGAGCCCGTCCATAGCAGCCATCGAAGCAAGCTCTCTCCCTGTCCGGAGCAGCCCGGAGAAGCTTGTTTGTATGCCGCCTGTAGCCGATTGGTTAACCAATGTTCCGAATGTGTATCAAAGTGCGCTGATATCCGGGCTAAGTAAGCGCCCACAGAACACCGTCGAAGATCACTAGTCGCATATTCGTCAAACGTTACTATCAGCGTACATGTCTTCCTATGGCACATCAAATTGCCAACCTAGACATTAAGTCTCTAAAAGACCTATTGAACTTATGGATGCTCGCCGACGTATTCTGGCTGAATTCGAATACATTGAGGCTCGCAAAAATCTCAGGGCAAAACAACGTGCCAGCCTGAAGAAAGACCACGAAGCCTGATGGTCTCAGTGTACCACGGAGATGAAAACAGCCGCCACCGTTGGTAATCGTCGTAAGTTCTTCCGTCTGATACGGTAACCAGGCAGCAGGAGATCTGGCGTTAACGAGACCATACGCGAAGAGGGTGGGCAGCCGATCTACCGCCTGTCGAAAGGCTTGGAGCGTTGGGCTGAACACTTTCATGGGAAATTTAAGCAACATGAGTTATCGCCTTTTTAAGCATTCAGCGCCCTTCTCCCTGGGCCGTCTCCTTGGATCCGCCCTAACGCGCGGAAGTCGAACGTGAGATCAGGCCGTTGAAATTGCATAAGGCCGCAGGGTTAGGTAGAATTCCCCCAGCCCTCTTCAAATTCGAGGGACCTGCTCTAGTAGATGATTTACACGAGTTGCTTATGAAATTTTGGGAGCATACTCTACCGACAGACTGTAGCCGCTCCGTCATTGTCCCAATTTTCAAGGGAGGCCGCGTTCGCAATGCGGCAATCATAGAGGGAGCAGTCCGATCTCAATTGCCCCTAAATTGCCTGCGTTTGTCATTCTCCACAGACTGACTGGCACTCGTAAAAGCAAGATTGGTGAAGAGCAAGCCGGGTTTCGTCCAGGTCAAGGCGGCATCGAGCACATCTTCACTTTGCGTCAAGTGTTGGAGCAGCGCCATGTTTCCTTGCGACCCACCGTTGTCGTGTTCCTTGACATAAAGAGTGCCTTCGTCTCAGTCGA
>CALYDF020006610.1:0-13322 GCA_944474145.2 Dicrocoelium dendriticum
AGGTTTACAGAATTCCATATGCCCTACTTCACAGAATACCATTGATTAAGTACGTTACCCTTACCGACGCAATATCCTTTACACCATTAACACTGTTTCCAGAAACCATTTTCCCGCATAACAACACTTCACCTCAGAAATCAGCGATTACGCACTTACATGCTTACATACCATCAGTTCGTGCAAACTCATTTTCCCTTGCGTTATTAAAGGCAATCGTATTTTACCAAAGGTAAATGGGAACTGTCTGCTTATCCCTATAACAAACCGCAGGCTAAACTCATATATATCACATTCCTCTGCGTCCGCAACTTTATATCACTTAATCCATTGTAATAAAGGATGACTTTCTTCCTACGCAACATCGAAATCCGGAAATCTATTCCATCTACCGTGTAACAGGTATCATGCGTACACCATGCAATTTTTCCACTTTTGACTAATGCCGTAAGAAGACGAACACTGGCAGCTGTCAACATTTCGTATTGTCGCTTCAGTGCCAACACAATAGCATGAAAATATATAAGACGACAGATAGGGTGAGACCGGGAATTGGGAATAGTACATATCATTTTTGGATGTTTGGAGGTACTTACCTCTTTACAAACACGTTGCGCAAGAAGTTTACTCAATAAAACTCTTACTTTTTAAGAACGCAGAAACTGGTTGTTCTAATGAACAACATCCCGCATTCAAACTCGGGCCAGTGGCGGATAGGACGGTCCCGGTGGATTTGGTTCGGCAGCTATGCTAAGCCAACTGGAGGGTTAGCCGTTAGGTGAATTTTTGTTTATATACATTGAATGCACAGGTGAAGTCTGTGCAGGTTATCTTTGGAAGAAGATCAATTTCATTAGCATTGTTAGTTGTTATGCTAAACTACGCTGGCCACTAGTGGCACAGCAAACTGTATGAATTCAAGATGGCGGAGCTATCCGATTGCCTGCATATGCGTGGTTGGAATTGCATAGAGCTGTGTACTTTTTAGTCCACTTTACATGAAAATGCGTGTTTGCATGCACCAATAAAATGGTTACTATTGGTAACCCTGGGCAACAAACTGAGTGACGTTAATAAAGGAGAAGGACGATGACTTGTAACCAAGCAGTTTATTTTTACTTCAAAGGAAAAGGAAGCAATAAGCTGCTATTTCTACGTCGAATGGGAATAGCTTATTGACAGTCAAAATGATTGTCTATTCATTGAAGCATACCGGTAGGATTCTTTTCGCGTGGAGAAGAAGATCCTGATCGATATTCTGGGAATTGCTGTGGCCGTATTATGATCCACAGAAGGGGAATGGAGGGTGACAGGTACCATTAAAATGTCAAGTAATGAACGTAGTACACCAGCTGTTTAGACAGATAGATATATCGCTTCACGGAGCCTCTCATCGGCTCTCTACTACTCATTGAACTCAAGGATTAATTGTACTAACAGTTGGAAAATTAACCGTCGTCCTGAGCGGAATACATGGAGCTATCTGTAAATGTAAAAGTAATGGATGCTGTTGTTGGGCGGAGCCTGGGATACTAGTCGGTAAGCAATGACACGTAATACGTGTCAACTTCGACAGTATAGAAGTCGGAGGCTACTGAACCCAACGTATATTGTGCAGGCTACAAAAATAGCAAGCGAATCAGACAGAGAGAGAAACGTGCAGCGAGGTACTCACCGAGGCAGAACCACCGAAAAGCTACGCTTACTCGTTCTGCGCAAACCCGTGAAACCCGTGAAACCCGTGACAACGGAAGTGCGGTCAGTAAAACAAATGGACGTATCGAAGGTTAAAACAACCGTAAAATCCAACGTTACAAGATACTGAAAGAGCATGTTGTCTGTTGCACTACAAAAGCCTCCCCCTAGAAGGCTGAAGGATGGAAGCCTTCGATGGAGCTATTAGTGGGGGAAACGGAGGGTGAAGGGGGATGCGAATATTTGCAGAGGCTTGAGTAAGAGTTTCCAAAGTGGTTTGTGTAGCCGGTTTCGCCGGGTCCAGGCTTTTGTTAGTTATTATTTAAGACGATCGTGTGGACCAGAGTGCATCATCGGTGGGCCATCGGGGCGCGCTAGTCGGACTGCAAAACTGGCTAGTCCAGGAAAAACGCCGACAGGACCTTCCCTTTGCAGCAGAACCGACGGTGCGCTTGGGAGGTGTCACTCTCCCCACCGCACTTTAGTCCACGGTCCTCATCCCACGAAGAAATCCGGCGTCCTCGCCCCACGAAGAAATCCGGCATCCTCTTCGGCAATGCCTAGGCGGCGTTTGGGGACCAATCGGTTCGTGGGTGTCTGCGGTCTAGGGTGAGGAAGGGGCTGTGGGACGGCTGGCGAGTCACTCCAGGGTTGCGTTGAGCCTGTTGGCGAGTCATTCGAGGGTTGACTGGGCAGTTCCGGCGGTTGAGATTCTGGAAGGTAGAACTCAGAGGCGGTTGGCAAGGGTCTGGGAAGTGGCTTGAAGCCGGAGAGGGAACATGACATTTATGATAAAAGCAAATACGCTTTTTATGTTTTCAAAATGTTTTGGGTATTTTTGTCGATTTTGCAAAACGTTTGTGGATGAGATGCAGGATAACCATTAAAGACGAAACAGGCGTGTTAATGGAAATAGCAAACGCTTACAAAATCGGAAAAACGGACCGGACGTTTGACCTGTCTACCGCGTCGGTCGGTTGCCTGGGGTTGCAGCAGTATTGGTTGCCGGTCCAGGGGTACGGAGGGTTCCGGGTTATCCAGTGCTCGAGAAGTCACCACAGGTGCGGGTGCTTGTGCGAGAGCATCAGGATGGACTGCAAGTGGCTCGTCAAAGCAAGCCACTTTGAGGCGCTCGGTGGATACCGTTGTTCGGTGACCATTCTGGTTTAAAGTGAAATGTTTCGGGGTCCGTTGCAGGACTCTGAAAGGGCCAGTGTAGGAAGGCTGGTGAGGGCGCCGCACTGCGTCGGTGCGGAGGAAGACGTAAGTGCACGTAGAGCGTCCGCTGCGCATTTGCACATCTCTAGTCTGCTCACGGGGCGGATTCGGACGTAGTGAACGCATGCGTTGAGCTAGGGAGGACGCAAAGTTAAGCGGAGGCATACCCAACGATGCGGGATGTAAAATGAATACTTCTGGTAACCTGAGAGTTGTGCCGTAAAACAGCTCTGCTGGTGCACATTGCAAGTCAGCTTTGATAATGCTCGAATGCCTAAGAGTACGAGCGAAAGGTTTTGCTCCAGCTAAGATTGGAGAAGGCACAGAGCGAGGCTTTAAGCTGTCTATGGAACCGCTCAACTAACCCGTTGGCTGCTGGGTGATACGCTGTGGCATGAATGCGGCGACAGCCTAAAACTTTGCAGAACGTATTGAATTGTGAAGGTTCGAAAGGCGTTCCTCGGTCAGTTGTAATGGTGGATGGGCATACGTAGTGCGAGACCAACCGATCTAAGAAGGCCCGGATAACAGTCTCAGCTGTGCAGTCGGTTACGGGAATGGCTTCGGCATCTGGTAAAGCGGTAGACACATTTATGCCTCTCTACGAATCTGCGTGACGAATGCAAGGTACCGACTAGATCCAAATGTACATGCGAGAACCGAGAGTCCGGGGCAGGAAATGAACCAAGAGGACTGCGGGTGTGACGATGTACTTTGGAGCGCTGGCATTGAAGGCAGGCGCGAGCCCAGGTACGAACATCTTTGTTTACGCTTGGCCAAACGAAACGTTCGGTGACCAGTTTCAAAGATGCACGGATACCGGGATGTGATAGTGAGTGCAGTGCGTCGAAGGCTGTGAGTCCGAAGGAGACGGGCACGAGAGGTCTAGGACAACCTGTGGAAGTGTCACAGAGGATGGTTCCTTCCGCGGTTTGGAGAGGAACAGGTTGCACATGCAGCGAAGTGGACTGCAGAGTGCGCTGTATGTCTTCGCCTTGAGCCTGAGCCGATGCCATTGCGGCAAGGTCGACTGTAGGCAAAAACTGGAGAGTGAGGTTGACGCGTGAGAGAGCGTCGGCGACGGGATTGTCGGCACCTGAGACATGACATATGTCAGCAGTGAACTGCGTGACAAAGTCTAGGTGTCTTGTTGCCCGTGGTGAGTATTTCTCGCTATCAGAGTTGAAGGCAAAGATAAGGGGCTTGTAGTCAGTGTAGACCGTGAAAGCGCGGCCTTCGCGTGTGTGCCGGATGTGACGGATTGCTAGGTAAATGGAGAACAGTTCTCTGCCAAACTTGCTGTAGCGGGATTCCGCTGGCTGCAGGCGCTTGGAGAAGAATCCAAGTGGTTGCCATTGCCCACCAACACGTTGTTGGAGGACGGCTCCTACCGCGACGTCCGAGGCATCAGTCGTGATAGAAAAAGGTGCAGTCGATTCGGAATGAGCGAGAAGGGCTATGTTGGAGATAGCATCCTTGAGCTCGGCGAAGGCTGCCTGTGCTGTGTCAGGGAAAGCGAACTTGCGTTCATTTCCTCTGAGTAAGTCAGTCAGTGGCTGCATGAGCTGAGCGCAGCGCGGAATGAAGCGTCGATGATGGTTGACCAAACCACAAAATCTACGGAGGTGCTTGAAGGAAGTCGGAGCTGGGAAGCCCTTGATTGCCTGGATCTTCCCAGGAAGGACTTCGATACCAGACGATGAAACGAAGCGGCCTAAGAATTTCACCGTTGATTTGCCGAGTTCGCACTTAATCGGGTTGACGGTGACACCGTGTTGGGTCAAGCGCTGTAACAGAGTTCGAAGGTGCTCGAGGTGCTCTTGTTCCGATGAACTGGCTACTAAAATATCATCGAGGTAGGAATAGGCGAAGTCCGAGCCACGAGAAACATCGCGGATGAAACGCTGGAAGGTTTGTGCGGCGCTGCACAGTCCAAATGGCATTCTTAAAAATTCAAACAAACCGAAAGGAGTGATGACGGCTGTGTTAGGAATGTCATTACCTTCCACAGGTATCTGGTGATAGGCGCGAACCAGATCGATCTTGCTGAAGATTGTCCTACCTGTGTGGCATGCGGTAAGGTCCTGCATGTGTTGGATGGGATACCTATCTGGGACGGTCAGGAGATTGAGTGCGCGGTAATCACCGCAAGGGCGCCAGTCACCAGATTACTTGAGGACCATCTGCAGGGGCGAGGACCAAGGGCTGTCGGAAGGGCGGATTATTCCAAGTTCAAGCATGTGCTCAAACTCCGCCCTAGCTACCTTTAGTTTCTCTGGTGATAGTCGGCGTGGACGGCATGGCACAGGTGGGCCATTCGTCCGTATGTGGTGCGTGACTTGAGCTGCCACTGGCAAAGCTGCGTTCATTGGCTGAACGAGCTTGAGATACTGGCGAGGTCTGGGGAAATGCATAGAACGGGGATATAGATGTCACATCGGCGGTGATGCCATGTACACTGAGTTTTGTTGCAGCGTCGACTGTCATCTGGCGTTTCGCATCGACCAAGTGGTCGAAGTGTCTGAGAAAGTCCATGCCGATGATGGCAAAGGGGACGGCAGCGACGGCGAATACCCAACGGAACGTGCACCGAAGGCCTAGGTCCAGGGTAAGTGACCGCCGACAATAGGTGGCCATTGGCGTGCCATTGGCGGCACTGAGGCTTGTCGACAGCGAAGCGGTAGGCTCACCTGGCATAGGGGGAATGACGCTGACTTCCGCCCCGTTATCAACTAAGAACTGGGTATCGGGGTCATAATCCCTAATGTAGATGAGACGACTTTGGGCTTTGCTGACGTTCGTGGCCATTACAGGCCGCCTTGGCGGATCATCTATAGCGGAGTAGCTACATGGCTGTACGCACATACAGGCTTTAATACCGAAACGTGAGTGGTAAAGGCATTAACCAATGGCATCAGGTTTTGTGCGAAGAGGCGATGATCCGGAGCGGTTGCGGTGCTTACGGTTTGAAGTGAGTTCCTCGATCTGACGCTGAAGCGACGCTATCTGCAACGATAATGCGTCTATTGCCGACGGTGGGTTAGTCTCGCCTGTCGTTGGGGTTGCGCCAGCACAAAGCTGCTTAGGTGCTTTGGTTTCAGTCTCTGGCTGGTGCCGTTCGATGACGCGGTCTGATAGATCTGCAATTGTTGTGATTAGCAAGTCACTTGCTACTGCATGGATAACCTGAGTGCTTTCAGGAAGGCGTTGCATCCACAGCTCGCGGAGAAACCCGGTGTCAATGTTGGACGTGCCGATGAGCTGTTGCACTTCGCGCAACAAGGATGAGGGCATCCTATCTCCAAGCTGTAGCCCACTAAACAGTTGCTGCAGACGGACCTTGTCAGAAGGCGTGATTCGCCGAATAATAGCCTGTTTAAGAGTCTCATTGCATTACTAGAGCGGGCAAAGTATGGTGTCTCTCACCTGCGAGGATATACTCTGAGGAAGGCAAGATATTAGCTGATTATACATGGCAAAATCAGAAGAAATCTTACGAATGTAAAATACAGATTCTAGGTGCAAAAACCATAATAAAGGAGCATTCACCCGTAAAGGGGAGGGGCTAAGGCAAAAGAGTTGACCATGACAGGCTGAACGGCGTTAACCGTGCGTAGAGACGGCTTATCCTCTAGATACTCCATTGCAAAAAGCAGATAAAAATGTGGTAGTTGAGAGAACAATATGATCACAAGTAATGAATCACAAAATCACTGGAACGAGCTCACCAGAATGAAAATGCAAAATGGTGGGCGGCGTGTTCCTGACAGGGGGTCACCAATTGTTGGGCGGAGCCTGGGATACTAGTCGGTAAGCAATGACACGTAATACGTGTCAAATTCGACAGTATAGAAGTCGGAGGCGACTGAACCCAACGTATATCGTGCAGGCTACAAAAATAGGAAGCGAATCAGACAGAGCGAGAAACGTGTAGCGAGATACTCACCAAAACGGTTTGTGACAACGGACGTGCGGTCAGTAAAACAAATGGACGTTACGAAGGTTAAAACAACCATAAACTCCAATGTTACAAGATACTGAAAGAGCATGTTTTCTGTTGCACTACACTGTACGGGTGAAAGGATTCAGGTTCAGATGTATTCCAATGATAGGAAAATCGCTTGAGTGTTCCTTTTTGAGCGGATCTTTGAGCCAGGAAATGTTAATGTGCTAGGACGTCTTGATAGATAAAAAAGTAACACCCGAAACGTTCCCTGCATTAGCAGTCCGCGCTGTGTAGGTTACGTGAAGTAGGAAAGAAGTAGAAAGTAAACGGAAGATAAAGGGGAACGAAAGTCATTCAAATGAAGGATAACACCAAAGTGTGAAGAGAATGACAGAATAAGCACTAAAAGTTTGAAGATGGATATGTTCAGGGGAAGGGAAAGGTCTCGTGTTGCCATCCAAGAGCGTCTAACTGACGCGCGAAACCTTTAATCGTAGACTCACTGACTGCAATTTCTGGAAGTGAGTTCAGCGCTCGATAACTCTACGCGATAACCGAGTTTCCGCCCTGATTCGTTCATGACGCGGCCTGTGTAGCTTCATGGGATGACCGCGTAGGCAAGGCAACCTAGCCGGGCTAAATAGGCAGCTCAAGCCCGGTCCAACCTTCCCTGTTACAATGCGATAAGTAATGATTGGTTCTCCTGGAATCCGTCGGTAGTGCATTGAACACAAACCCAAGCTAAGTAGACGCTCGGGGTCCGATTGCCCCCGTAAACACACGACCAATTTGGTACCTACTCTCAAAACCCTCTCGAGCCCAATTTTGTCCCGAACAAGGCAGGGAGGGCCAGCCTGGACGCAGTATTCCAGATGGAGCGGGACGAAGTCTGAGAACAGCTTCACAAGCATGTCGGCAGTTAAGATCCCGATATTGGTGGTTGCTAGTGAAATACATATACACTGTGGGAGAAGTAGGTTTGCTAAAGAACTTTCATTAAGTGTTGCTAATGGATACAACACGTTCCCGCAGTACTAAGCACTGACACCGACAAGGCGGGGGCTTTGCGCTTTACGTGAAACGTGAATTTTACGTTTTACTTACCTACATGTTTCATTCAGCAGATAAAACTGTCGAAGCTCTGTCAGTAGTGATTAGCACTTCCTCAGCTGAACTTCATGTTCAAGTTCAAGTTCAAGCGGGACTGGAACGATAGTATTATCCCATGAGTGTTCCTTCTTCGGCGGGTCTTTGCACTAGGAGTTGGCGAACTTTGAAATACTGATGGACCTAAAACAAAGACCACATCACACTCTGTCCAACCAATTAATACCCAATTATCCTGCCCTAGCAGCCCCTGCTGGGTCGGTTACGTGAAGTAATAAAGAGCCAACATAAACTCAGAAGGCAAAAGAGAAAGTAGAAAGAGCTAAGCAAGTGGAATACCAAGATATTTGAGTCATTAAAAAGGAACTGAAAAGTGAAGGTGAGTCAGCTAGGAAAAAGGAAAGGTTTGCTGTTGCCACCCAAGAGCATCGAGCTGGCACGCAAAACCCATAGCCGTAGGTTCCCTAACCACGTGATCTTGAAGCGAATTCCAGCGATCTGTAACTCGGCGCGATAGACGAGTTTTCGTCCTAATCCTATCAGACCGTGGGTTGTGCAGTTTCAGTGGGTGACCGCGGAGATTAGGTAATGTAGCGGGACTAAATAGCCCTGACAAGTCCGGGTTAATCTTACCCGCCAAAATACGCTAAGTGAGAATCAGGTCTCCTCTTATCCTTCGGTAGTGCATTGAGAACTTCCCCAAACTGAGCATGCTTTCAGGATACGTCTGTCCCCGTAGACCCTGCACTAGCCGAGTGCCCACTCGTAACACCCTCTCCAAGTCCATTTTGTCTCGGTTAAGACATGGTGGACAAGCCTGAATACAATATTCCAGATGGGGTCGGACGAATGCCGAAAAGAACTTCACAAACAAATTGGTCGTTAAGATTCCGAAAGAGCGGCGGATAAACCACATCATACAAAACCCTCGACAAGCAGCCTTCTCCCAGTTGTCTCCAGAATGAAGTGCTGATGCGTGTACGGCACCTAAATCAACATGCTGAGTGACAACAGGGAGTGCACCACCGCCGACAACATATCGGGTGGGAGGATTAGCATCTCCGGTTCGGAGAACAGAGCACTTGGCTCTATTTATGGGCATCAACCATAAGGTAGACCATGTGTTGTGGCAGTGATACTTGGCCACAGGTAACATACATCATCCAAGCTCACCGCTGTTTTAGAGCCACTGCTATGTGTCGCCCATTACCTCCCTACTTCACGCTGCCACAGAGCCTCCTCCCACGTCCTGCCGCCGCCATGTGGTGCAGCAATGACAATCGGCCACAGGTAACATAGAATTTCCATGCTCACCTCTCTTTCAGGGCCACTGATATGTGCCGCCCATTGCCTTCCCACCTCGCGCTGTCACACAGCCTCCCACGTACTGCCGCCGCCATGTGGTGCAGCAGTGATACCTAGCTACAGGTAACATACATCTTCCATGCTCACGTGCATTTCACAGCCACAGTAACATGCGCCGCTCACTGACTTACCACCTCACGCTGCCACAGAGCCTACTCCCATGTCTTGCCGCCGCCATGTGGTGTAGCAATGACACTCGGCCACAGGTAACATAGATTTTCCATGCTCACCTCTCTTTCAGAGCCACTGATATGTGCCGCCCACTGCCTTCCTACCTCGCGCTGCCACAGAGCCTACTCCCACGTACAGCGGTCGCCGTGATAACGCGATAATACCCGGCCACAGGTAATATTCCTTGTCCATCCTGCTTTCTCTCTCCGATCCTATGTGACGTACGTGCATTCGACGTCTCCTACCACAGCACCTTGTACGGTCTTCCTTCGCCTTCCAGTTGCTACACGTTTCCCATTCCTTAGAGAAAGGAGCAACGGCCCTTTTCAGGGCCACCCCCTGAATCTGTGTTTTGTCGTCCCACAGCCCATAGGAAGTATGCAAACCCCGCTATTTCCTTGCGGCGGACTACAAGCTCACAGGTTCCGTGGGTGGTTCCGTCATCTTCAGAGAAGATATGGCGGAATTCATAATCAAGACGTGTGCGCAACCCTGCGACCTATGCGAACAATATGTTCCTCCAATAAAAACGTGATAAGTTCACCTTAGCAGACATTTTCAACCACTAACCTGCCGTTGTACCCGTCCAGTGTTCGTAAACCCTGTTTCTGTAGTGCACTCACACTTAGCAATGCTCAGCTGGATGCGCCCTCCCCTCCTACTGTAACCATATTTGATGAACCATTTTTCAGTATTCTCGCTTGGTGGTGATGAGCGTTCGGCACGTTCCCCATTTACACCAGAATATTTGCATATGGTTTGAGCGTCCCGTCTGCCCACCTGTCATATAATCATAAACCACCTTCACAAGGGATTGCCTACCTCAGTACAACGTAGCCATGCACAACCGTCAGCATTATGTAGACAAGATCTTGCGCCTAACATTTACATCCCATTCATGACGTTGTGTCACTCCACTAGGCAAGCCCCTTAATTATAGACATAGATATCATTAACGTTAAATCCACTGCCTCTTCTGTTCACCTTAATCCACGCAGAGACCTAGGTAGTAGTTAGCTTTTGTTGGAAGGTTTACAGATTTCCATTTCCCCTACTTCACAGAATACCATTGATTAAGCCCGTCACCCTTACCGACGCCATATGCTTTACACCATTGACACTGTTTCCAGAAACCACTTTTCCGCATAGCACCTCTTAACCTCAGAAATCACCGATTACGCACTTACATGCTTACATATCATCAGTTCATGCGAACACATTTTCCCTTGCGTGATTAAAGGCTATCGCATTTACCAAAGATAAATAGGAATTGTCTGATTATCCTTATCACAAACCTACGCAGTCCAAACTCTTTATATATATATATATATATATATATATATATATATATATATATATATAATCCTCTGCGTCCGCAAATTTATATCGCATAACCCATTGTAATGAGGGATAACTTGCTTCCCATGCAACATACCAATCGGGATATATATTCAGGTCAGGTCAGGTCAGGTCAAACGGACGATAGAGGCTTCCGCCTAACCAGCGTCCAATTCATGTGCTGGTAAGTGAAGCGGCCCCCGGCACTTCAACGTTTGATTGTCTCTTCTTGCTTCTGCAATGGAATGAAGCAAGAACAAGAGCAATCTCTGCACCTTCATATGCCAGCATCAAAATACACTACATATTCCAGGGCAACTACAATAACTCTGGAAAAAGGATGGACCAACAATCGTCTAAGCCCCGTTTGAAAGCTTCTACGGTCTCAGACTCCACTAAATCAGAAGGAAGTTTATTCCAGCAGTTAACTACTCGGTTCATAAAAAACTTTGCCCTGATGTCCAAACGAGCTCTGTGATGTTTGAGCATCAGGCGATGCCCGCGCAGATGGTCTGACGTAGCCAACTCAACCAGATGGGTGGAACTAATACCACTAAGTCCCTTAATGATCTTAAACGTCTCTATCAAATCCCCTCTCAACCTACGCCGTTCCAAGGAAAATAATCCTAAGCTGCTTAGAAGATCCTACAGCATGCGTCAGTATAGAGACTACACAAAATCATTATTTAACGTTCACATTTGTTACTTATGATCTTATCAATCTCCTATACCCTATTCAATAACCTATAGATGCTTACATACATGGACATTTTAGTGCAATATACATATCTATATACATTTCCATGTACGTTCATATATATATACATATATATGTATTATGCATAGGTATATATATGCCCTCATAACACACATATATATATATATATTATGTCTACACGTGTCAGCTTCTATAGATTAATGAGGTTTGTATGGAATATAGGTTATATCATAAGTCGGAAATGCGAATGTTAATTATTGGTTCCCTATCAGCCGATCTACTCCTGCATGACTTCTGCACACCACATGTGAAATACGATATCGAGGAGATTTCCGATTTGTTATGTTACCAAACATAAACATTATGTTTCCTTACAAACATATTTACATAACATAGATATTGTTGGCGGCATCCGGTTTCGGATTTGCCTGTCACTGTGGCCAGCCACAGGACGCCTGCGCCTACAGAGGGACCATGGGTGGCTTGCGCTGCACCACCCACAGCTCCAACCACACACCCCATATCCAGTGTAAACCCGAAGGAATAAGACCGGGAGGCATGTGGATGGGAACCACGTTCCATCAACGGAGTCGGCCCACACTCCTTCACAGGCAAACACAAGCACACTGTATTTGGGGAATCAACCGCACACAAGGCGGTGGCTGGACCGTAGTCCGCTCCATACTGAGTGTATGGAACCACTCTTCGAGCCTAACACGGCCACAAGGACCGTGCACCCCGTCCACTCCAGCAACGACCAACTGTCTCCTGGAGCCAGTATGGACGAGGTAGTGGGCAATAGACAGGTAGGCACCTTGTCAACATGCACATCAAGCGCAGCCACATCTGGGATATCAAACAACAGCCAATCATTTAAAAAGAGAGAGAGAGACAAGAAAATAACTCGATTAATGCATAAGGAAACGGTGACATAAACCTTAAGTTAATGATCATATGTAATAAGTTGTTTACAAACGAATCCTAGATAAGTTCGTGAGGTCAGAAAGTATACTTTACGGAGTACCTCGAACACAAAATGCTATGGAAATCGGCTACAATTGGCTTAAGCGAAGTGTGCAAGTTAATGGAATAGAGTACAGGTAGACATTTATATGAGAAAGAAAAGCATTTAGGCAAAATTGAAAACCCACCACCTGAAATAAAGAGACTTAGCATGCAAGCACGCGGTTAGTAAATCGAATGCCGCGTGCCTACATACGCTGCGCCGGTGCTGTCTACCTACTCTGCAGGACCCGTCGGCGCTTCTGTAGTGTTCCCGAGTGGCCTCGCTCATGGCTCACTAGGAAAGGGTGATATATATCTTAAAGTAATGAGCTTCTGAAGTAAGTTGTTTACGGACGAATGCGAGATAAGTTCACGAGGTCAAAAGGCAAACTTTACGGAAATGCCACGAACACAAAATGTTTTCGGAAAGGACTAGAATTGGCTTAAGTGACGTGTGCAACTTTATAGAAGAAAGTACGGGTAGACATTTATGCTGGAAAGCAAAGCATGGGACAAAATTGAAAACGCACCACCTGAAATAAACAGACATAGCACGCAAGCAAACGGTGACATAAATAAGTCGTTTGCAAAAGAATACGTTTACAAAAGAATACGAGGTAAGTTCACGAGGTTAGGAGGTTTATTTTACGGAAATGCTACAAACACGAAAATGATATCGAAATAACTACAAGTGGCTTAAGCGACGTGTGCAAGTGTATAGAAGAGAGTATAACTAGGCATTTATATGGGAAAGAAAAG
>CALYDF020006611.1:0-13253 GCA_944474145.2 Dicrocoelium dendriticum
CACATCTCTAGTCTGTTCACGGGGCGGGGACGGGCGTAGTGAACGCATGCTTTGAACCAGGGAGGGCGCAAAGTTAAGCGAAGGCATACTCGACGATGCGGGTGAAACGAATTCTCCTGGTAACCTGAGTGTCGTGCTGTAAACCAGCTCTGCTGGTGCACATTGCATGTCAGCTCTGATGTTGCTGCGAATGCTTAAGAGTACGAGCGAAATGTTTCCGCTCCATCTATGGTCAAGGAGGCGCAGAGAGAGGCTTTAAGCTGTCTATGGAAACGTTCAACTAACCCGTTGGCTGCTGGGTGATACGCTGGGGTATGAATGCGGCGACAGCCAAAAATGTTGCAGAAAGTATCGAACTGTGAAGATTCGAAAGGCGTCCCTCGATCAGTTGTGATGGTGGATGGTCATCCGTAGTGCAAGACCCACCGGTCCAAGAAGGCCCGGATAACTGTCTCAGCTGAGCAGCATGTTACGGGAATGACTTCTGGCCATCTGGTGAAGCGGTCGACACACGTAAGAATGTATACGAATCCGCATGAGGAAGGCAATGGACCTACCAGGTCTAAGTGTACATTCGAGAACCGAGAGTCCGGGGCAGGAAATGAACCAAGAGGACTGCGGGTGTGACGATGTACTTTAGAGCGCTGGCATTGAAGGCAGGCGCGAGCCCAGATACGAAAATCTTTCTTTACGCGTGGCAAAACGAAACGTTCGGTGACCGGTTTCAAAGATGCACGGATGCCGGGATGTGCTAGTGAGTGCAGTGCGTCAAAGACTGTGCGTCTGAAGGAGACGGGCACGAGAGGTTTAGGACAACCTGCGGAAGTGTCACAGAGAATGGTTCCTTCCGTGGTTTGGAGCGGAACAGGTTGCACATGCAGCGAATTGGACTGCAGAGTGCGCTGTATATCTTCGTCTTGAGCCTGAGCCGATGCCACGGCGACAAGGTCGAGGGTAGGCAAAGACTGCAGAGTGAGGTTGACGCGTGAGAGAGCGTCAGCGACGGGATTGTCTACACTTGAGACATGACGTATGTCAGCAGTGAACTGCGTGACAAAGTCTGGGTGTCTTGGTCCCCGTGGTAAGTATTTGTCGCAAGCCGAGTTGAAGGCAAAGATAAGGGGCTTGTGGTCAGTGTAGACCGTGAAAGCGAGGCCCTCCGGTGAGTGCCGGAAGTGACGAATTGCTAGTTAACTGGCGAGCAGTTCTCTGCCAAACGTGCTGTAGCGAGATTCCGCTGGCTGCAAGCGCTTGGAAAAGAACCCAAGGGGTTGCCATTGCCCACCGACGTGTTTTTAGAGGACGGCTCTTACCGCGACATCTGAAGCATCATTCGTAATAGAAAGAAGTGTAGTCGATTCGGAAAGAGCGAGGAGGGCAGTGTTTTAGATAGCATCCTTGACCTCGGCGAAGGCTGCCTGTGTCGTGTCAGGGAAAGCGAACTTACGTTCATTTCCTCTGAGAAAGTCAGTCAGTGGCTACATGAGCTGAGCTCAGCGCGGAATGAAGCGTCGATAGCCGTTGACCAAAACATAAATTAGCTCACGTCTGATGGAAACACCGCGTGAGCAACGAGCGTGTTCGACGCCTTGCTTATTTCACAGGAAAAGGAAACGAACCGCTCTGACCGTCATTTCCCGCACCAGGATCAGATGGCTCGGCCACGTGTTACGCATGTCAGCCCACCGACTCTCGCGACGTGCGCTGTTTGCGCGCAGGGGGTGTGGACGGAAGAAGACGAGGGGTGGCCAAGTGATGACTTGGTCGATTGGTATAAAGGCCCTTACTACTGAGCTGGCTTCGGTTAAAGCGTCTCGGCACCTGGTTGGCGTCCGAGATGATGAACACGTTTGGTTGGACACATTTGTTGATAGGGCTAGGAGCCGACCTCAGTGGCGGCCGTGCTGTGAGTTTCTTTGTCCCACCCCACGCCTCTTAGCCTCCCCTCTAACCACGATCTCATTACTTAGCCTTATATAATTTTGCATGGCAATTTTTTTGACGCACAGTAGCGGGCTGGTAGTTACCGGAACGATGCCCATCCGTTACCGGTAGCTCAGCTGGTTTGCAACAGTTGTTTTTCTCCTCCTTTTATCTGTGTATTGAGGCACAGTAGCTGAGGTGTTCTCCACATCGAGCTAACGTGTATGATGATGACCAAATCACGATATCGACGGAGGTGCTTGAACGTAGTCGGAGCTGGTAAGTACCTGATTGCATAGTCTTATCAGGAAGGACTTCGATACCAGACGATGAAACGAGGTGTCCTAGGAATTCTACCGTCGATTTGCCGAGTTCGCACTTAGTCGGGTTGACTGTGACACGGTGTTTGGTCAAGCACTGGAAGAGAGTTCGAAGATGCTCGAGGTGCTCTTGTTCCGATGAACTGACTACTAAAATATCATCGAAGTAGGATGGGCGAAGTCTAGGCCACGACCGACATAGTGGATGCAGCGTTGGAAGGTTTATGCGGCGTTGCACAATTTAAAAGGCATTCTTAAAAATTTAAACAAACCTAAAGGAGAGATGACGGCGGTTGTAAGAATGTCATTGTCTTCCACAGGTATCTGGTAATAGGCGCGAACCAGCTCGATCTTGCTGAAGATCATCTTACCTGTGAGGCATGCGGTAAGGTCCTGCATGTGTGGGATGGGATCCTATCTGGGACGGTTAGGCGATTGAGTGCGCGGTAATCACCGCAAGGGCGCCAGTCACCAGATTTATTGGGGACCATCTGCAGTGGCGAGGACCAAGGGCTGTCGGAAAGGCCGATTATTCCAAGTTCATGCATGTGCTCAAAATCCGCCCTAGCTACCTTGCTTTTCTCGGGCGATAGTCGGCGTGGACGGCGTGACACAGATGGGCCATTCGTCCGTATGTGGTGCGTGACTTGAGCTGCTACGGGCAAAGCTACTTTCATTGACTGAACGAGCTTGGGATACTGAGAAAAGAGATTAGCGTAGTCTGGCAAGGTCTGGGGAAATGCTTAGACCGGGGATATAGATGTGACATCGGCGGTGATGCCACGTACATTAAGTTTCGTTGCAGCATTGACTATCATCTGGCGCTTCGCATCGACCAAGAGGTCGAAATGCCTGAGAAAGTCAATGCCGATGATGGCAAAGGGGACTGCAGCGACAGTGAATACCCAGCGAAACGTGCGCCGAAGACCTAGGTCCAGGGTAAGTGACCGATGACCGTAGGTGGCTATTGGTGTGCCATTGACGGCAGTGAGGCTTATCGAAAGAGAAGTGATGGGCTCACATGGCGTAGGGGGAATGACGCTGACTTTCACCCCGGTATCTACTAAGAACTGGGTATCGGAGCCTAATGTAGATGAGATGACTTTGAGCTTTGCGGACACCATTAGTCGCCATTACAGCCCGGTTTGGCGGATCATCTAAAGATAAGTAGCAACACAGTTGTACGCACTTACGGGCTTTGGTAACGAAACGCAAACGGTAAAAGCAGTAACCTGTGGCACCAGGTTTTGTGCGACGGGGCGATGATCCGGAACGGTTGCGGTGCTTACGGTTTAAAGTGAGTTCCTCGATCTGGCGCTGAAGCGACGCTATCTGCAATGGTACTGCGCCTATTGCCGACGGCTGGCTAGTCGCGCCTGTCGTTGTGGTTGCGCCAGCACAAAGCTGCTTAGGTGCTCTGGTTTCAGTCTCTGGCTGGTGCCGTTTAATGACGCGGTCTGCTAGCTCTGCAACTGCTGTGATGGGCAAGTCAATTGCTACTGCAAGAATAGCCTGAGCGCTTGCAGGAAGGCATTGCATCCACAGCTCGCGGAGAATACCTACGTCCATGTTGGACGCGCCGATGAGCTGTTGCATTTCGCGCAACAAGCCTGAGGGCCTGCCATCTCCTAGCAGCAGCTCACTACATAGTTGCCGCAGACGGACCTTGTCAGAAAGTGTGATCCGCTGAATAACAGCCTGTTTAAGAGTCTCGTATTTCATTACTAGAGGGGGCAAAGTATGATGTCGCTCATCTTAGGGGTTATGACCTGAGGAAGGCAAGACATTAGCTGCGTATACATGGCGAAATCAGAAGAAATCTTACGAATATAAAATATGGATTCTGGGTTCAAAAACCATAATAAAGTATCATTCTCTGTAAAAGGTGGAGTGGCTAAGACAACAGAATTGACCACGACAGGCTCAACGACGTTAACCGCGCATGGAGACGGCTTATCCTCTAGATAATCCATTGCAAATGCAGATAAAAAATGTGGCAGGTAAGAAAACGATATGATCACAAGTGATAATCACAAACTCACTGGAACGAGCTCACCAGAATGAAATTGCAAAATGGCGGTGGCGTGTTTCTGACATGGGGTCACCAGTTGTTGGGCTGGGCTTGGGATACTAGTCGGTAAGCAATGACACGTAATACGTGTCAAATACGACAGTATGGAAGTCGGAGGTGACTGAACCCAACTTATATTGTGCAGGCTACGTGAATAGGAAGCGAATCAGACAGAGCGAGAAATGTGCAGCGAGGTACTTACCAAAACGGTTTGTGTCAACGGACGTTCAGTCAGTAAAACAAGTGGACGTTTCGACGGGTAACACAACCATAAAATCCAATGTTACAAAATATTGAAATAGCTTGTTTTCCGGTACACTACACACTGAGTGGAAGCTTAGCCGTAGTCTTTCTTCATAGTACGTTTTAGCGATGGCGTCAGAAAGCCTTCTAGATGTTGATTCAGCTATCTCCTCCCCCTTGAACGGTAACGACAAATCGATCGATTGCTTTCCTACTGAATCCATATTAGCCTTAGCTACTCGTACCTCCATTTTTCTCCGGACGAAGCTCTCTGGATATCCATTTCCATCGAATAGGCTTCGTACAAATTTAGCTCTTCCGAAAACATGTCCTCGCCACATATCCTTCTTGCTCGCTTTGTTAGGAACCGAACAAGTTTCCGTTTCTGGCTGAGCGGAACGAAGCTGGCAAATTGAGTATACTGCCCATTCCACGTTGTCTTTCTATGGACACTGCGCTGGACAGACCCGTCAGATCTTCGCCCTGTCAGCACCATCAGTCACTCAAGCGCCCGATACAGGACACTCACCGGGCGTTCGTAAAATATGGCGTATGAACTCTGCTTACAGCCATTTCAACTGTCCAACTGGGACTGAAAACATCGAAGGTCCTTCGATTAACTTCTTGGAACAAACAAACTACTCATTAAAGGATAGTAAATGTTCACTTCGTGAATGCATTATTCACACCCACGTTAAGCATAACTGCTGGTACATGCATGTACGCTGCACATTTCGGTTATGCGACACCTATAGGTATCGCCCAAAAAAGTGCGATAAGCGTACAGTATTGCACTCCCAGTAGCTGAAACGTCGCACCATCACCTGACTCTTCCCACGCAATGTTACCGGTGAGCAAGTAATGCCCGCTTAACAAAAGGCACAGCTGCCATACAGCGAAAAGCAGCCATGGATTCAACGGCGGCCCCGCCAAGTCAAGAGTGATCGTAGGTTCCGACATTAGTTACAACTTGTAACAAAGGTTTGAGTGTATATGTGACAAAAGCAGACTGTCCTGCTGGTAGGAATATGAGCACGGAGGACCCACCGACGTAGTTCCGTAGTCCAGTAGTAGGGCGCTCGTCTCGCAGTGTAAGTGTCCGGGGTCCGAATATTGGCAGGTTCACGTTTGGATTAACGGGCATCACTGGATGGATCGAGTGATTGTGCGGTGGGCCGTGGTGGTTTCGCCATCCTCTTCTGTTCGCTGTTCCAGTGAGCATTATTAAGAATTTAAGCACTTTCCCACGCTTCATGATGAAGTTGACTGAATCGCGTGCACCAGTTGTGCTAATGGCTATGTTGAGGTCAAGATCATAGGTAAACCAATGCCATGCTTTGAGGAATACACGAAGGAGTGTATAGGGGGAGCGCTGCTGAAAATTTATCCGCCAGTCCGAGACGTACCGTTCGAACTTATTTTGGAATCTGAGCGGCCTACTGGCGAAGTTTATAGGTTCATAGAATTGTACAGAGCAGAAGGAGAAATCCTTTGTCAGCTCCATCGCTTCCCGATCATCGTGTGGAGGCCGCGATTCCATGGTGAGCGGTAATCCACGAGTGACCGTGACAGCTACACAGGAAGCTGCAAGGGCCCATCGTACTCAAAAGATAAGAATCCAACATTCGCTTAAAACATTCCTCAGTCTGAGCATCGACCGCATGCGTCGGTAACTCGTTCCAAGCGTTGACTACGCGAGTTGATAGAGCGAGAGCAGGATGAACCCGGAGTATTCTGGGTTTAAACAGAGTTTCGTGCTGGTAAGGTCCCCAGATGTGTGGAATTGTAATAAAGCGCAACCAAAGATGTTGGCAGAGAAGGTAAGGTGGCTAGATTATTCATACAGAGCCAACTCTGGGCAAAACCGGGCGTTTGAAGGAGAAACCGAACAATTTTTCTCGGCGAGCGCCAGATGAGTGACACAATTTATTGCCACTCGGGCGCCCATGGGGCGCTCGAGCGGTCACCCATGGGGCGCCCAGCGGACTTCCAACGGGCGCTCATCGGACACTGGTGCTGAGTAGGCGACTAATCTGAACGCCTAAGTACGACATGGAGTTGCTGCACTCATATTTAAGGGTGAATTTTAGGTTTGCGTGGGATGAGTTAAATTGCCTCACTAATTCTTCCGTGCAAAGGTGACTATCTGAGATGCAGAATATATCGTCCACATACCGTCTGTGGCAGACAAATTTGTCGATAACTCTGTTTAAATAGTTGTTCTCCAACTTACTCATAAATGCGTCTGCTAACAATGGTCCTAATGGAGAGCCCATTGCGACTCCGTCCTTCTGTCTACAGATCTTCCGGTCGAACAGGAATTGTACGTTCCTGGTACACTTCAGACGCAACTGTTTAAGTCGCTCGTTCGAGAGGCCGACATCCACATGGTGCAATCGAACAGCATATCATAGGTAATCTATCGCCTCCTCTAGCGGAACATTGGGGAAGAGCGACGCTACATCTAGAGAAAACATTTTCCTTCTGTTAACTGCATATGGCTTATGGAGTCTAGAAGCTGAATGTATGGCTGAGGCGGTGTTTGAATAAGAAGTTTCTGCTCGGTTCTAGAAGCTTAGCGAACCATTTCGCTGTTGAGTGATCTGGAGAATCACACATGTCTAATATTAGCCTCAATGCAAGTCCTTATAGCAGTTTCGGTAAGCCATAGAGACGTGGAATCACTGTCCCGGAGGGACGCGTGTACTCAAAAACCACGGGGTCAATCGCATCCTCTTGCTTCATGCAGCGTAGTAGCTTTGTAACCATCATTTTTTTCGAGGCCGTTTTGTCCTACTCTTTCTCCATCATCCGGAATTTTGAATGATCGTTGAGGATGGCATTCATCCTAGCGATATAGTCAAATTTATCCATAAGGACAATCCCTGCTCCTTTATCCGGCCTAGAAAGCAGCACAAGTAGTGTTTTATCCAGAGTAAAAGAGAAAAAGTTTTGGACATACCTTTCGGCGCCAGATAGGAACATAGTGTTTGTCTTAGTCGTGCCAATCTGCTGACGCATTGAGAGTAGTTGCCCGTCAACTTGCTTTGTGACTACACGTTGAACAGATGCTTCGAATCGCATGAGTTCCTCCGCATTCAGATGGTCCAGCATGAGAGAAGGAACGCACTGATAAGCTTCAAAGCAAAGTATAGATACAACCGAGTCACGTTCGTCTAATGCATGACGCTTCAGTGCAGTATAAGTAGGATTAATCCTATTCCGTCTGAGTATTTCCCAAAAATGTATCAGATATTCACAACACAACATACACTCACCCAGCTGCCACACAAGAGCAGTTAGATGTCGGCTACTGGCAGCGGCTGAGGCAAATAGCCATCAGGCTTCATGACCCTGACTTATGTGCGCACAAGGAATTTGTCCAAGCACCAACCCTACCCCGGTCCCCTGTAGCACGGACACAGTGTAGTCAACGCCACACACTATGCTGACAGCCGTGGGGCCAATCACCTAGCTTGGCCACTCAGACCATCGGAGTTTTGAACCTACATCATTATCATTCGTTTGTGGCGTATTAGCCAGATGGTGAACCACTGAAAACGAGCTAGTTCGCTAACATTTGTTCTGATCTCTACTCTCGGGATATTTTCTCACCATTTGATACCTTTTCAGCTTCAGATTCAGATGGACTGGAACGATAGGAAAATCCCTTGAATGTTCCTTCTTGAGCAAATCGTTGAGCCAGGAAATGTTGTCGTGTTAGGAGGTCTTGATAGCTCTAAAACGTAACACCCGAAATACACCCTGATCAGCCAATTACTGCCCACGTTCCCTTCACTAGCCGTCCCCGCTGTGTAAGTTACGTGAAGTAAAAAAGAGATAGAAAGTAAATGGAAGATAAAGGGGAATGAAAGTCATTAAAATGAAGGATAACACCAAAGAGTGAAGATAATGACAGAATAAGAACTAAAAGTTTGAAGATGGATATGGTCAGGAGAAGGGAATGGTTTCGTGTTGCCACCCAGGAGCGTCTAACTGACGCTCGAAACCCTTAACCTTAGGTTCACTGACTACACTTTCTGGAAGGGATTTCCAGCGTTCGATAACTCTGCGCAATAACCGAGTTTCCGCCCTGCTCCGGTCAGAATGCCGCTTGTGTAGCGTCGTGGGATGACCGCGAAGACAAGGCAACCTAGACGGGCTAAATAGCCAGCTCAAGTCCGGTCCAACCTTCCCTGTTAAAATGCGGTAAGTAAGGACTAGGTCTCCTCGAAGCCGTCGGTAGTACATTGAATACATATACAAGCTAAGTAGACGCTCGGGGTACGATTGCCCCCGTAACCCCTCGAACAATTTGGTACCTACTCTCAAAACCCTCTCGAGCTCCATTTTGTCCCGAACAAGGCAGCGCGGGCAAGCCTGGACGCAGTATTCCAGATGGGGCCGGACGAAAGCTGAGAACAGCTTCATAAATATGTCGGCAGTTAAGACCCCGAAAGAACGGCGTATTAACCACAACATTCTGAAACCCCTATTTGCGGCCTTCTTCCAGTTGTCACCAGAATGCACAGACGAGGAATGGACCACGCCTAGGTCTACCTGTTTGGAGACAAGGGGGAGTTCGACCCCACCGAGTACATAGCTCGAAGGCGGGAAAGTTGCTGCTATACGAAGGACGGAACACTTAGGCTGGCTTTTGGGCAGTAGCCACAAAGTCGACCAGTCCCAGAGTCTGTCCAGTGCATGCTGTATGGCCTCAGGACCCCCAGGAACATTTACAACATTCCATAGCTTAAGGTCATCAGCAAACATAGGGATGATACCTCAAGCTCTCCAGGGAGATCGCTTACGAAGATGGAGAATAGCATCGTTCCAAGAACCGAGCCCTGTGGAACACCGCTAGGGACCGCTTGCTTAAAGAATAAGCTGCGACCCACACGTACACACTGCTCTCTTCCCTGCAAGAACGCAGATACCCAGTGAAGGGCGCGGCCAGATACGCCGTAGGACCTCAGCTTTTGTGATAGCCTCAAGTGGGGTACTTTATCAAAGGCTTTCGAGAAGTCTACGAAAAGCACATCCACTACGTGGCCATTGTTCATTGCCTCGGCCTAAGCTTCACGAGCAACCAACCAATTCGTCAAACACGAAAAGCCCTTCCGGAATCCATGTTGTGCACTACTGAGTAGATTAAATCTATTCAGGTGACATTCCAACGATTCTCTCACCAGCTTTTCAAGCAGTTTGACAACGATGTTAATCAGACTAACTGGCCTATAACTGGCTGACAGACTCCTATCGCCATTTTTGAAGATAGGACAGATGACAGCCTCCTTCCATTCAAAAGATAATGTACAGCTGTCAAGTGACTTCTGAAACACCATCGTCAGCGGTCCACTTAGTTCCCCCGCCAACTCATACAGAAGCTTCGGGTGAATTGAATCAGGTCCAGCTGCTTTGGAAGGATACAGTTCTTGCAGCAGTTTAAGGACTTGCGTTTCCACCATAGTATACTCAGCTAAATAAGAACCCTCAGGTATTCTGGGGACAAGTTCAGGGCTAGTCAACGCGGCCTCACGTACAAAAGCCCCTGCATACTGTTCCCCAAG
The DNA here is from genome assembly GCA_944474145.2 of Dicrocoelium dendriticum. Taxonomy (NCBI): domain Eukaryota; kingdom Metazoa; phylum Platyhelminthes; class Trematoda; order Plagiorchiida; family Dicrocoeliidae; genus Dicrocoelium; species Dicrocoelium dendriticum. The sequence continues at coordinate 10,128 of CALYDF020006611.1, forward strand.
TACACGAGCCTTATCTGAGTCCGCATACGCACGAGTTCCATCGGCCCGCATCAAAGTTGGGATTACCGAAGTTGAACCACAGGGTCTCTTAACATAAGCGAAGAACTTCTTCGGATTTTCCGAAGCTCCATCAGCCAATTCCTTTTCGTACACCAGCCGAGCTTTCCTTAAGTGTTGTTTACACCTATTTCTAGCCTCGCGGTATCTATCATAGGTGCTAGTTGATGGAGCTGCACGGTAGGTCCAACAGCACCCAGAACGCTTCTGGAGCAGGTACTTTCCAGTGGTATCTATCCACGGCGGCCGCGCTCGTGTCTCCTTTCTCCTCGCAGGCAAGATGTAGGGAGTAGACACTTCCGTGAGATAAGATTTAAATTTATCCCAAGCCGCCTGAACCGTATCAACCACCGAGATTTCGCAACGCATCCCAACAGCCTTGATACGCGTTGCCTGATAACACGCCATATGTTTGGAAATGGCTTAGCAAGGCTCTGGTGACGCCTGGTCAGAGTACACCTGAAAGATAAACAAAAATGATCACTAGCACCTAAGGGAGAGCTGTAAGTGAGGTCCCCTACGAAGTCCAGTGATTTGGCAAACGCTAGCTCCAAACTAGACGGGAGTTGGGCGTCCATGTACTTAGTGGGGAGGTCGACGAACTGATACAATGGTACTTGTAGCGTAAGCGCAAGTAGATCTGCCCCGAAAGTACCTTCTGCCGAGTTGCAAGAAAGATCTGACCAGCAAACGTCTGGTAGATTGAAATCCCCCAGTATCAAATACCTGTTTGCGGATTGGGAGCGAATAAAGTCGAGCACCTCTTTGGACGCACTCCCAGGGCTTCTATACACAAGTACGACTGTAAGTTGAGCTGAGGAAGTGTTAATCACTACCGACAGCGCTTCGACAGTTTTATCTGCCGACTGAAACATGTAGGTACGTGAAACGTCAAGTTCACACCTAATGTAAATAGCAACGCCCCCGCCTTGTCGGCCAACGAAGCGATCACATCTAAATAGTGTGTAGCCAGACAGATGTACTTCACCGTCCGTGATGTCCCGAGACAGACACGTTTCAGTGAATGCAAGTATATCGGGATGAGACCCATCTACAAGCAGACCTATCTCGCACATCTTATTCCTTAGGCTCCGCACATTGCTTAGCACTATCTGAAGGTAGTCGGAATGTCCAGCCCTGGGTCGTGCGCTACCAGTGTTTCCCGCTCAGGCGGTTGCATCTTGAGCGTCTTCTCACATCTCGGTTTGGGTACGGAGGGTTCGCGCACTTTTCTTGCCCTCTTCCGCCTATTCTTTTCTGGCCCAGGAGCCCGTAACTCGCCCTCCATTTTTGGAGGGCCAACAATGCCATCCGAGTCATATAAGTCATTGTTCTCAATGTGTACTGGAGCGTCTGGTAAGATGAACGAACCATCAATGGATGAACTGTCAGCAGGGGGACAGTCCGTTACAGAGTCCTCATTTGCAATACTCAGGTGATTCATAATCAAGTCCAATTTAGCGTTGAGCGGGGCAAGCCCGACTAACGCCTTCTCAACCACTGTGAACCTGGATGCCAGTGCCTCAAATTCAGCACAGATGATAGCCGGGCACTTCGATTTCTGAGTGCAGCAATCAGCACATCTAAACAGGTGGATTTCACTGGATGATAGCATAGTGTACTGGTTCGCTCGGAGGCTGGTGCAACCTTTGTGATACCAGCGGAAGCAAACGTCACACTGCATACCACCAGATGAATCCGTGACTGGTTTCGAGCAGTCAGAATTGCCGCAAACTGCATTGGACTCATCAATCGAGGACCCAAAGATTTCATCCGCCTCGATTTTTAGCGAGACGACCATGTTTAAAGTGGAAAACTAAGCAGAATTGAAAACACGTATACACCCGTAAAACGACCACAAAAAGACAAAACAAGGTGTGAAACGGGATTAAAAAAAGGAACAACCGCAAATTTACCAGTAAGCGTCAAGGAGACGCTATGTCCAGTAGCACTTTAATCGATCCAAGGTATCTTGGATCAGAGAAAATTTGACAATAGTCAAATTTCGCTTCGCGTGTTGATTCAAACACCGTTTTCCACAATATTTCAACCAGAAAACTCGATCAGTATGGTACGCCAAAAAACCGAGTTAAAGCGTAGAACTCACAGTATACAGAGCCACTGTCGCACAATGCAAACTATGAGAGTTATACACAACCACTTGTTTTCAGAGTAAATTTGCCAATGGTCAAACTTTGTCACGAGTGTTTCGCCAGTTAGGAAAATGGGAAGGTTTTCTGTTGCCCCCCAAGAGCATCGAGTTGGCGTGCAAAACCCTTAACCGTAGGTTCCCTAACCACGTGGTCTGGAAGCGAATTCCAGCGATCTATAACTCGGCGCGACAGACGAGTTTCCGTCAAGTTCAAGTTCAAGTGGGACTGGAACGATAGGATGAATCCCGTAAGTGTTCCTTCTTGAGCGCGTCGTCGATCCAGGAGTTGATAGGGGTGCTCCGACTTCTTGATGGGTCTAAAACGAAAACACCCGAAAAACACCCTGGTCCACTAATTTAATGCCCACGTTCCTTACATTATCTGTCCCAGCTATGTCAGTTACGTGAAGTAAGTAAGAGAGGAAGAAGAATCGAAGGTAAGAGAGTAGGGGAAATCAGTTAAAAGAAGAGAATAATACCAATGGCGAGGAAAAGTAAAGAAAATAGAATCGAAGTATGAAGATGGGAATTTGTCAGGAAAAGGGAAGGTTTCGTGTTGCCACTCCAGCGCATCTAGTTGACGCTCAAACCCCTTAACCGTAGCTTCCTTGACAACATTTTCTGGAAGCAGGTTCCAGCGCTCGATGACTCGACGCGATAAGCGTGTCTCCGCTCTAACTCGATCGGACCGCGGTTTGTCCAGGTTCATACAATGCCCGCGAAGACCAGATGATCTAGCAGGACTAAATAGCATGGACGAAGCAGGACCAACCTTTCTAGTCAAAATATGGTAGGTTAAGATTAGGTCCCTTCTAATTCTTCGATAGTGCATTGACTGCCTCTCCAAACTAAGTAGGCGTTCGGGGTACGTTTGCCCTCGTAATCCCTTGACCAACCTAGTATCGACACGCAACACC
>CALYDF020006612.1:0-13249 GCA_944474145.2 Dicrocoelium dendriticum
CCCCAACCCAATGTTTGCTGCATCAGTAGAGACAATCGTTGAGCAGGTCTCGTCGAAAATCGCCATAACTGGTGTGGAAGCAATGCGGCGTTTTATCTCGTCAAATGCCTTTATTTTGGTGGAGTTCTGTGGGCAAGGAGCCTCGGTGATGGCACGTGCGTTTTCAAAACTCGGCTTCATACCGTCATTTGTTATAATGTGGCCCAGGAACTCGATCTTACTAGCATTATATTTGCACCTCTCGAGGTTTAACCTGAGGTTAAGATCGTGTAGTCGACGTAACACAGCGTGCAGTCGTGAATCATGTTCTTCTGGAGTCCTACCGAATACACATATGTCGTCCATGTATACTATTTGACCAGGTAAATTGGCAAATAAGTGAACCATAAACTTTTGCCAAGCTGCTGGAGCCGAACTCAAGCCCATTGGCAAGACTTTGTACTGAAAGAGTCCGTCCATAGTGAGAAATGCGGTCAGCGGTCTTGACTCCTTGGTTAGAGGCATGTGAAAGAAAGCCTTCCTAAGGTCCAATTTTGGAAAAGTATCGGGCGCCAGCTAGTTTAACTATTAGTTCATCCGCGGTTGGAAGCACAAACTTTTCTACCACGATTTGCCGATATAGGGCCTGCAGCTCATTGCATATTCTTACTGTACCGTCCTTCTTGAGGACTGTAACCAAAGGGTGGACCTATTCAGAACAGTTAATGGGTTCAATGAGATCATCTGCAATCATCTGCCGTAATGCTGACGAAACAGCCTCTCTTCTGGCCAAAGGAATTGGACGTGGATGAGCAATAGCTACCGGTTTAGCATCCTGCTTCAAACATATGTACATATGCATAGATTGGTTTAGATGTGTTCCGGGTTGACCAGCCACCGTGCACATGCGCCTAGAGATAGACCATGGGTGGGTTTTGGTGCACTACCCACAGTTCCACCCACACACCCTATATGTAGTGTAAACCCCAAGGAGTAAGAGCACGAGACATATGCATTGGAGCCACATATCCTCAAGGTAGCCGGGGCATACTCCTCCACAGGGAAACACAAACACGCTGTATTTTTGGAAGCAAGCACACACAAGGCGGTGGCTTGATCTTAGTGAGCTGCACACGGAGTCCAGGTAACCGGTAATGCTTCGTCACACCGCTACAAGGACTGTGCTCCCAGTGACGTCCAGTAACGACCAACTGCGTCATGGAGATTGTGTGGACAAGGTAGTGGGTGGTAAACAAGTGGGCACCTTGTCAACATGCACATGAAGCGCAGCGACATCGGGGATATCAAGTACCCGGTAATCCTTGGAACGCACAACATGAGACGAAATGATTACAATGCCTAATACCGAAGGGCGGCATGGCTGTTCTGTAAATTAGCGTCTGAGGTCCGTTGGTTAGGAAGGATATCGCCATAATGAATAAAGGTGCATAATTAAGTGAACGATGCTACAAAGGCTACGTATTTACGCTGGAGCTGCGCAATTACCTAACCCATGATGTCCCGGTACTGGAGTCGGGATGATATCTATCTACGCACCCACGGCGCTTTATACACGACGCATAATTGTCTGCAGTTATGTTATCCCCTCATGTTAAGTGCCACTGCGAAGGTGCTGGAATATGGATGTAATTGAAGAAGGACAGTGGTACTGCACTATTTTGGTAGATATCACATACGACTGGAAGGAAGGAATACCCTTACGGACGGTTTTTCAACCTAGGACCGTGCACTGAGCCATACATGTTAGTAGGCTGAAGCATAATCCGGAGTAATATGTAGGGGTAGGTAGTGTGATGTGGAAGATAATGCCTCCGATGTAGTTACCAGATGCATTGCTCTTGGAATGGCGTAGTAAAAGGAATAGTGATATCTCATAGTACTTGTGTGCAAAAGATTTCACTAACCTCTGTTTATGGAGTAGCACTGCGCCAACCACTGTGGCTCTGAGAGATAACTTGTGATAGCAAAGCAAAGGCGCCTGTAACTGTTTCACTGCATAATCCCATGGCCGCTGCTGTACGTGTGATTGTTGACCAGACTCTCATCCTAAGAGTTGCAACCACAGGTTAGTGGTGTATGCTGTGCATATGTTACGGTCAACCGGGGGCTATCGCGCTTGCTGTTAGTTATGGAACTGGATGATGCGTCGCACCAGCTGGAAGAACCCCGGGCGCCTGTACACGGAATACCCGACTAAGACGTGTACTGCGAGCTCTATTAACATGTATCGTGATTCATTTCGATGAAACAAGCCATCTCCCCATCAGTTGGTAAGTCAACAGTGCATTGGACTGCATTACCCCGTCCTTGTGATTAGAATTCCTGTTGCCGACCGCAGGCATCAATCATGAGTAGCAGGGGAAATGTTATACGGATAAATGAGTAGATAAAGAACTAAATAAATAATATATTCTCGGTAAAACGAGACACACCTGTAAAGGCGTGATTAAATATGCATACAAGCATAGCTTCTTTGAAATGTTAAAACATTTCGTTTTAATGAAAGGCATAAAAGAAAAGATGTTGTCCATAGGAGTGAGCATATTGTCAGCTAATAGTCAGACCAAGGGACATTATGACGCTATGGCGCGCAAAAATCCGTCAAAACACAAGTTGGGGGTAATTTCGCCAGGTAGTGATCCGTGAGCACAGGAGACTAAACAAGGTTTTGTTGTAACCAATAACCATTACGAGATAGGGATGATCTGTGCTCCAACAAAGCATTCTTCATAGCAGAATTATTTGCACAGGTTCGATGTAGAAGGCTGAGGACTGCGTCAGTGTGAAATGCTTAGCTGTGACTTTATTTTGTGGCGAGTCACATCCGCCACTTTGCAGTGTTTAATAAATTAATAAATAAAGTTTTTATTCTCTACAAGGCGAGGCCGCCTTTGCAGGCATGATCAATTTGACTGCAATGCGCGGTCCAGAATTTGCAAGAATACGTTATGTTCGCCGTACCAGTGTATGTTTATGTAGGGGGTATGTAATTATGTAGCTGTGTGTGGGTGGGTGTGTAAATGTGCGGTTTCTGTTTGTGACTGTGTTGCTCTAATTTTCACTCTCATATCGTCGGCAATGCTCGAGTAGAAGATGGATGTCCGTGCGTTGGAAAGGATTAATCGGATACCCACGGGTCAGTGATTTATTTTGTGGCGAGTCACGACCGCCACGTCACAGTGCTTTTAAGCAGACATTTGTGGCTTTTTATAGGGAGAACGCTTGCCAGGCGAGAACCCACCAGGTACTAAAACACTTCCGCTGAACCTGACTGTGGAACGGCCTCCACCGGTACCTGCAATTTAAAGGCGCATTAAGTGTAATGGCACATTCTTGTCGACGACTAGCAACAGCGCACACGTGATGACTTCGTTGAGACGGTGTCGTAGATCGAGAATACAGGCATGTGGATACCATGACATGCGTTATAAGAGGGAAGTGACATCATGGATAACAAGGGACACATGGGAGGTTTATAAACTGGATGAGGGATGAAATTCTCCTTTTGGGATGCCCAGCATTGACGGACCTGGATGGTATAAGGTAAGTGACGTGGTTAGCTTCCCGAAACCTACTGCTAGCGGCAGACAGATACAATTAAATCACGGCTGTGAGCCCGACTTATGCTTTGTAACCCTACGTGTGACAGTGCTGTGGCGCCGTCACCATAGGTGTTAAGGTTAAGTGAACCGATTGCAGTTTTCCATTTACCACTCCTGATGTCCTCATCCTTAGACGATATTCCTACGACTTTCTTCGTCGACGTTGGACCATCCTGGTCGCAGGCATCTTTTACATACACCTGATGTCACCCCGGATGTACGGTGAGGATGCCTGACCAGGACACCGCATATGTGGGTTAACCGCTTCTTCACGGAAGGGGAACGATGGATCCGCCTCAGTGTTGCTCAGCGCCCACCTAAGAGGAAATAACTGATGTCTCGCTTTATTGGCGGCATGCAGGCATCGTATCCAAGGGTGGAAATTGTTCCCTGGGATGACACCTGCATCTCTGGATTCATCGGTATACCATAATGATATATATCACACAGGAGACTGATCAGCGAGTGCCTTACGACTAATAGGCCAGGGTTTACCTTGATAAGCATTTCGTAGGTTATTTATCAACGTAATAATTTTCGCAACCCGGAGCAGAATATACCATATCTTGACGCACAATATGTAGGGAATCAGTAGTGGATCCTCCGGCGAATGCTGATAAAGCCGGAAGTAACCCCGCTGCAAAGATCAACTTTGCCAAATAGTTCCGTCCATCCGAAGAAAGTAGCCGGTGGGAAATGATTCACATAGCCACAAGTCAGAAATGGGCAACAAAATGTGCGCCACATGGCATGTTCCTGGACGCAGTCGGAGGTTAATTTGCATTCCTCACAGCGACTAACATACGGTGATGCTAAAAAGCCATCAAAAGCCAACAATCAGCCCAAAAATATTGTCACGAAATCCGGCACATCAGCTGGAAACCTGGCTGCCGTAGACACGGGGTATTATAGTGCACAGGCAGTTGATACGTTTGCCCCGTACGACACAGACTCTACACTACAGAGTGGTTGTTTTCAATCAGTACATACTACATTAGGCCGGGTTGCCGATGACCCCCGCAACTCCCTATGGACACAACGCCAGTGACGAGCGGCTGAAAGCAACTGTGTTCCCCAGCTAACCATCGTTACCTGTGAGGACGTATGAATGAAGGTTCACAAGGCGGAGGCGATGCGTCAGAGATGGCTCAGTGGCGGTGCAAAGTCGCAAGGCTATGGGCGGTGCATATCACTGCCCCTGTTAAAAAACATTCACCTCTGATAAGAACACTTACCTGTGAGGACGGATGAATGATGGTTCACATGGCGGAGGCCATGCGCCCGAGATGGCTCAGTGACGGCGGAAAGTACGCAGCCGGTGGGCGGCGCATATCAATTCTCCTGTTACACAACATTCCTCATGGATAACAACCGTTACCTGTGAGGACTTATGAATGTAGATTCTGGTTACCTAAGGATAGGTAACATGCAATCGTCAAGCGACGTCCCACGTACATTGGAACACATTCAATGGCAGGGAGTTTCCTTGTGGAAATCACAGCAGAATGATGGGGGTTAAATAAGGGTTCATAATGGGAATATTAGAAAATTACGGTCGCATAAGGTTTCCTCGCTGCTCCGGATCTCTGTGGAAATCGGTCGCCTCCCATTCGCAGGTGGTCATATTAAGAGGAATCTTTCTTACTGTGTGCTCTAAGCGAAATGGACACAATGGAAGGGCACCGAAATTATACATACCTGCAGCGCATGCCATGCTACCCTCTTCATGTACGTTCCACAGACACTACGTAGAGCACGAGAAGCAAATGAATTCCTCGTCACCGGCATAGCACACACATGACGCGTGGTACCATTGGGAGCACGCGTCGCAATAACCCATCGCACCGCTTCACCGCGAACTTCAACATCATCCTCCTGCTGACATACTCCGCAAACGTCCTCTGAAACCAATCCCTGAGTAAGGATTTTCCCTTTCACTGGAACCCTGTAGCCCGAGTATATCCGGGTGCAAGGCTTACGGAGGCCTTTGCCCCTTAGCGCACTCTTATCGGGGCTCACCTCCATCACCCTGCACCTAAGGGGAGATTGCCGTTTTCTGGAACCAGCTGCCCATGTTGATGGAACAGGAGTTGCCGTGGCAATTACAGGGCTGAGGTCATTCGCCGGCGTTGCCTGCAACGGGGCCCGCACATTGCCTGCCGAAGTGCTGGCTACCGCGGACGCTGCGCCACCATGCGACGTTCTCGGCGTAGGCAAGCCGCATAACATGTGTACATTTGCCTCCTTACCTAACAGAAAGGGAACAGGGCACCTAAAAGTTCGACCATACAACTGAAAAGTGGCATCATTGGATATGAGCAACGCAACCATTTTCAGAAAGGTCAACGCAGCGGAGAAATTCTCCGATCCGTAGCTCACCAAGTGAGTGCCGATGTCAGCGAAAACATCCTGCGTCTTGCGAAGTTTTATGGTGCGGCTTACAACCGCATCGCTATCCCCTACATGACGGTCTCGAATCTGCACACGGACATCAGACGCAACACACTCGGAGGATGCTGAGGGAGGTTGCCGTTGTGCGATCCACCGACATCCATGTAGTATGTCCTCCGCGGAGTGTCCGTGAAGCGCCGCCACATAACAAATGTGAGCGCATGGGAGCCGCCACTGTTGACTGAACTCACAATCACATTCCCCGCTCAGTGCGATGCATACCCGACGCACATTCGAACGAGGGCAGGTAACCAACCAATAAGGCCCATCAGACATACAACCGAGAACGATAGACGCATGAAAATGGGCTATGAAGACATTGCCTGCGATATCGCTCAGTTGTGCGAAAACACAATCCACTGAGGACACCTCCGATGGAACAGAATTTACGCTCATGCACCGCCTGGCTATTATACTGTTCCTTTCGTGCACGGTACTGCTTACCCTATCAACCACGCAGGTGAAGAAAGTGAGTAACGATGACCTCTCAGACAAATACTCCTTAAGGTGCTTGTTCTCATTCTCAACCCTGTTTGTCGTGTGACATCCAAAAACCACAGCATCCTTTAGTCTGTGAGCCGCTCAAGAGTCTGCGTGTGAAAGCCACGTTGCGCACAAATAACGGTGGCATTCAGGATTGGTACGCCGCACCGCGTTCAATATTCTTCCAAATATTGACGCATCGCGAGTATATATCAGGTTATGAAGCCAACCGCGTAATTGCATTCGACGAGCATCAGAGATCCCACGTATGCGACCGCAACGTCTAGCCATGTCCACTTTCACTTTGCACCGGCAAAACACCACCTCCGCTTTGGGATAATAACGTCGAAACGCCCGCAACTCAGCAGCACGTTTATCCATCACTACAGTGCGGCAACGTATGCTGCTAGGCACCACCTCCCGCATCGCCTCCACCGCTTACCCGTAGCTGTAGGACGTCTCATCAGGTAATAGGGCGTAAGAAAAGGAAATCCCTAGACCTGTAACGTCCACGAGCATGCAATGCCACAAAATGAAGCCACCATAATTTAGTTGGTGCGTCGCATCGCATAAGGCAACCTCCCCATAACGCTTCACAATGCCACGAACTACCGATGGAGAGAAGAATACATAATGAATCTGACTGCCCTCCGACACCAATCGGCAAACACCGTGCCCTTCCAGCATCTTTGACACCTCCGACACTTCACATGCGGTTGCATCCCGAGGACGAACGCGCAAATTGATCAGGTCAACAGGGTTACACGTTTGCCCTACTCCTGATGGATAAAGCGCCGCAAATCAGGCGTGTTATGGAAAATGCCCATCAAGCGCAGAATTTCCTTCTCTTGCCGCGGAGAAAGCCGACGGTTGCGTGCATACAACCAGGGGTTACCCTAGTGAAAATCATGACTATGCATCATGAAGTTACTTCGCACGACATATTTTCCTTCCTTCAAAACCACGGAGAATCGCGCCTCGCAATTGTAGGATTTGTATCTGCATGAGTTAGTCTCCATATTGCATTAAAATTAACTTACCGCTTGCCTCGCGATCCTGAACTTTGACAACGTACGCAACAGTAAAGGATGTAGCCGTATCCGTCTCCATCCGGCAACTGCTTCCGCCTTCCACGCTGGTACGCCGCAGCAGAGTTGGAGGAAGCACGTACCAATTGCTCCTCCATGTCTTCAACAATTTCGTACTTCCCAACAACTAAAGACTTGAACAGCTCACTATCATCTCCAACCATAGCGATAGCAGAAAAACCAAGTATGGCCACCGAAATAACAAAACAAACAGCATGCACAAGCAACATTACCGGTTACAATTTCCATGGTATCATAATTAACACACAATCCCATTCCCCACACACCATCCACTTATTTCCAACTATATGCACATTCATCCTCCCTGGCAACGTAGCTAGGTAACTCGTTGTTATGTACGGCTTGTACCACGGAACGTCCCGTAGCAACACAGTTTTCTGTTCCTGCTATCAAACGGCCCCTCGTACAGCAGGACAACCGGTTTCTGAGTTCTCTAAATATATGGGTATTTTTGGGTTAACTTTTTGTGAAAGGTGTTTATATTGAGGTCAGGACGCCAAAAAGCTAAAAACTGTACTGCACCGTGCTTAACTGCAAAGTTGAATAGAAATGGGAAAGTTAATATATAACAGTACGCAAGTGGTTAAAAAAGGAACGGAAGCTAAAAAATCGCTTAGGGCTGGCCGAGCTGTGTCTCCATAAAATGAACGAAGTGGCAGCATGTATCGTAAATTTTCCAAAATATGCGTGTGTCGATGGTTTGTACTTAGGGATTGGTTTGCAGTGGAGGTTACTTGTGGAGGTCCTAATCATGTAATCGGAATGGCGACCGAAATCATTAATAATTGTTAGATAATTGACCGGGTGAGTGCAAACATGTCCCCTGCCCATAAATGAAAAATATATATATGTCTTTCGCACAATTAACGACCACCACGACAAGCGGCCGGTTGGACTGACTACCCTTCACAAGGTGCTGCTTGAGGCCGCTTACTGTAGGCTAGTGGATATCTGAACGGGTGTTCCAAGTAACGGTACAAGATTTTAAACCTTATCCGCGTGACGTATGCAGCCTGTGTATAGGTTGCACGGTATGTACAATCCATCTAAGAATCTGCAACCTTCACGCGTACTGATGGTAGTGGAAATCCCAACGGAAATGTTTACGAGGCAACACAATTTGCCGTCATTGGAAGCTCTAAAGAACGGCAACGTTACGCACCTCAACTTTAACTTCCCCGCAGCAGTGCATACCTGTGTATGCCGGCTCACCATGGTATCCCGCACAACTTTGATGGAACCATCGCCCGCAAACGTCGCAACTTATACAATCCACTTGCTTGCAAATCCCGGAGTCATCATCCTCTAGCTGACACAGAGCGCAAACCGCATCTTCACCAGCCTTTGGCCACCTGGTGCTCCATGTGTTTGTGCGGCGACCTGCTAACTTTCATCTATTTAGGGTACGGAATTTCAATTGCCATGATATCAATCTAGGACCCGCAACCTTCACCACAAGGGGTAACAAAAGTGACTTCCGTTTGTGACGCTTACCGCCCCGGTCAATACCGCTCAAAACACCAGGACTGGAACGATAGGAAAATCCCAGGATTGCTCCTTATTGAGCAGATAGTTGAGCCTGAAAAAGATTAGGTGTTGCAGGTTCTTAGAGCTCAGACGAAACACCTGCAATACACACTGGCCAAACAATTGGTGTCAAATTCCCGGTACTAGCAGACCATAAGTTGTAGGTCAGGTGAAGTAAGAAAGAAGCAGAAAGACAACGGAAGATAAAGGGAAATGAAAGTCATTTAAATGCAGGATAGTATCATCATCATCAACAGCAGTTCATCAGTAATCTGTACTGATGCTTCGCTGCCATACAACCATGAGGATCTATGAAATGAAGAATAAGAAGTGGGAGAGAAGGGGGACTTACCTGGAAACCTTAATGCCTTAAGCAAACCTGCAGGGTCAAGGCGCCTACACCTTGTGCAGACAACATTCCGTCACAAACAGCTGGCTATCGTGCAAAGATAAGGCGGCATCGGCGAGACAGCTTCCTTGCGGCTTTCACTGTCACGCGTCATAATCAGTCATTACCCCGCAGATAACTCAGCACCAAACATACTTTAAACAGGCAATCCGATTAGGAGACGGCAGCAGACGCGCCACTGGTGTCGGTTGCAAGCCATGTCTTGTAAAGTCTCGAGCCAAGCACAAGGTGAGTTACGTGGACTCCAAACCGGATGGTGAGAGGGACCAACGGTACCCAGTTTGGTCGTAAGTGTCTTCATTCCCAGCTGCCAAATCAACTTCTGTCCACCTCGAGCCTTGCGCCATCCCACACCTGGTAGACTGAACAAGGCCCTCCTAGGTAAGCGGTGACCAGGCATGCGTAGCACGTGCCCGAGCCAACGACACATATCCAGTGCTATTTGTTGTTCTAGGGAGCTAGCATGATTATCACTACCTAGTACTCGCCTACGCACATCATCGTTGCGGGCACGCTGGTGCCGTCCGACACCAGCAATGCTTCGCAAAAAACGATGCTCAAAGACTTGTGGGCGCCTTAGATCCTCAGACTGAAGGGGCCTAGTTTCACAACCAAACAGCAGAACGACCCTCACTGTGGTCTTGTATACACGGCCTTTCAGACGGAGGGAAACTCCCTTCTGTCGCCAAAGATGATGCAGGTTCAAGAAGGCAGCTCTGACCTTCGCAATGCGTGAGCTCACATCAGTTTCTATGCGCCCATCATTGCTGATGCAGCTGCCAAGATAAGTGAATTGATCAACTACTTTGATTTCCTCGTTAGCAAGGATCAAGGGGTCATCAAGTGGCTGGTGGTCCTGCAGCAACACTTCGCACTTTGCAGGTTCGAAGCGCATACCAAATAATGGGACCACTCTGGATAGCCTATTCAGGGTTGATTGTGCCGCCTCAACATTGTCGAAAAGCAAAACGATATCGTCCGCATAACCTAGATTAACTAACTTTTCACCAGGCAGCACTTCAAGGGCTTCATCGTGAAATTCCGTCAGGGAACATTCCATGATAGAATCCATCACGAAATTGAAGAAAAACGGGGAAAGCCGACAACCCTGACGAACGACACGTGTAGTCGAAAAGCTATCCGATGGGACACCATAGACCCTGACGCGGCCTGTAGTGTTCGAGTATAGAGCACGAAAGATGTTCACTTATTTCGTGGGAACACCTTTTCGCGCAACTATTTCGAACAGAATCAATCGATCGAGTGAATCGAACGCACTCTTGAAATCGAGGAACACAGCTATTGTCGGTCTGCGCTGTGGGTGGCGCTGCTCTAGCACCTGCTGCAAGGTAAATATATGATCTATACAGCCACATCCTAGGCGAAAACTGGCCTGCTCTTCCCTAATCCGAGCTTCCCGTTCTACATTGAGGCGACGAACGATAATCGAGGCCAGTACTTATGTCACAACTGGTGTTAGGCTAATACCACTGTGGTTCGCACAGTCTGTGCAACTGCCCTTTTTGTATATGGCCACTATAATCGATTCGCTCCAGTTAGCCAGCACACTCTCTTCGTTCCAGATACTTTCGAATAGGGAGGTCAGTGCCCTGCAGAGGACCTCATCCCCATCCTTAAATAGTGCAGGTGGGAGGGAATTCGGGCCAGCGGCCCGAAAACGATTGAGGGCTGTGGTCGCGTTTCGGACCTCGGCCTCCGACGGAGGCTCTAAACTAACCGTCCATGGCACGTCCTGCATCACCTGAGTAGGAAGAGGTCCGGGAGCAGGGGGCCAGCTGAACTGATCTTCAAAGTGTTCAGCCCAACGAGCCATACGGCGCTCCTTATTGTGTATCAACGCACCCGCGCTGTGTCTGATTGTCTCACTTACGCCTGGTTTCTTGGGACCAGTGGTTCGGATCAGCTGGAAGAGCTTGAGGTAATTGCCTACTGCTCCTGCCTCCTAAATTTCCTGAGCCCAACTGGTCCACCAGGCTTCCTTGTCAGCACGCATGCTCCGCTTTAGCTCAGGCCTAATAGCTCGTCTGGTCACATTGTGTTCAGAACCAGCCGGGAGGTGTCTTCTAGCAGGATAGCACCAAAGAGTGAAGGGAAAGGCGGAACGGGAACCAAATGTTTGAAGACGCATACGGTCAGGAGAAGGGAAAGGTTTCGTGTTACCACCCAAGAGCTTCTAACTGATGGTCGAAACCCTTAACTGTAGACTCACTGACTACACTTTCTGGAAGCAAGTTTCAGTGCTGGATAACTCTACGCGATAACTGAGTTTCCGCCCTGATCCCGTCAGAACGCGGCTTGTGTAGGTTCATGGGATGACCGCGAAGACAAGACAAACTAGCCGGGCTAAATGGCCAGCTCAAGTCCGGTGCAACTTTCCCTCTTAACTTGCGGTTCGTAAGGATTAGGTCTCCTCGAAGCCGTCGGTAGTGCATTGAATACATACCCAAGCTAGGTAGAGGCTCGGGGTACGATTGCCCCCGTAACCCCTCGACCAATTTGGTACCTACTCTCAAAAACCCTCCGAGCTCCATTTTATCCCGAACAAAGCAGGGAGGACAAGCGTGGACGCAATATACCACATGCGGCCGAACGGAAGCTGAGAACAGCTTCACGAAGATGGCAGCAGTTAAGACTACGAAAGAGCGGCGTATTACCCAAAACCTTCTGAAACCCCTACTAGCGGCCTTCTTCCAGTTGTCGCCAGAATGCAAAGACGAGAAATGGACGACGCCTAGGTCTGTCTGGTTGATGACAAGGGGAGTTCGACCCCACCGGGTACGTAGCTCCAAGGCGGGAAAGTTGCTCTTATACGAAGGACGGAACACCCAGTCTGATTAATGGGCAGTAGTCACAAAGTAGAGCAGTCCCAGAGTCTGTCCAGGGCATGCTGCATGGCCCCAGAACCCCAGGAACATTTACAACATTCCAAAGCTTATGGTCATAAGCAAACAATAGGGATGATACCCCAAGCTCACCAGGAAGATCGCTTACGTAGATGGCGAACCGCATCGGTCCAAGCCCTGCGGGACACAGGTTGCCTAAATAATAAGCTGCGACCCACGTGTAAACACTGGTCTCTTCCCTGCCAAAGCGCAGATACCCAGTGAAGGGCGCCGCCAAATACGCCGTAGGAGCTCAGCTTTTGTGATAGCCTCAGGTGCGGTATCTTATCAAGAGCTTTCCAGAAGTCTACGAAAAGCATATCCACGACGTGGCCATTGTTCATTGCCTCGGCCCAAGCTTCGAGCGCAACCAACAAAGTCGTAAGACACGAAACAACCTTCCGGAATCTGAGCTGCGCACTACTGAGTAGAATAAATCTATTCAGGTGACTTTCAAACGATTCTCTCACCAGTTTTCCAAGCGGTTTGACCACGATGGTAGCCAGCCCGGCTGGCCTATAATTGGCTGACAGACTCCTGACGCAAAGCTTGAGGATAGGACAGATGAAGCCTCCTTCCATGCAGAAGGTAATGTACAGCTGTCAAGTGACTTCTGAAAACCATCGTCAGCTGTGTTACGGCGTATCAGGGGCTTTGATGCAATGCATCCGGAACTGTGCTGTAAATCGTACCGTCGAAGTACGTGTCCACGGTGCGCTGTCTACTCGTTTCCATGGCCGCAAATGGTGTTCCACAGGGGTCTGT